>JAAGKR010000812.1:65323-161552 GCA_011419295.1 Clarias macrocephalus
AAAAAAAAAAACATCCAATGAAAAAGAGTTCGACAGGTAGCAAAACCTTCGGGTAAATCCTGGAAAAAGATCATGTGATGATTTTATTTTCCCCAAATCTTTACCTGTTTGTTGTGAACATTAACTAACTAGATAACTGTAAACTGTAAACTGAAGGTGTACAGGTGTTGTAGTGTGAATGCAACACACTGAGGGACATCAGTCAATAATAATAATAATAATGTTTGAAAAATCCAGTGCTGCATTGTGTGTGTACTGTACGCTCTGTTCTCCTCAGCGTACCTTCACATTGTTTTCTTTCTGCTGAAGCAACTTGCTTAAGACCTGCACTTCTTCCTCCAGCTGAGATGCTTTGTGAGTAAGCAAATTCCTCTCTTCATGCAGAGATCTTACTTCCTCCTCTTTACTCACCAGGGCCCCAGTTAATGTCTGAATCCTCCTGAGAGCACACATTTACACATTTACACACTTACAGATTACACATGCAGCCAGGACACCGACACAAGATCTTCCTTCACACGTCTTCCATCTTCCTTCCTTGCTCACCTCTCTTTGTCAGCCAGCATTTCCTCCTGTGTCTCTTTAGCCTCCATCGTCATTATCCTGTCCTCCAGGTGCGCACAGCGCTGGGACTCAGATGCAGCCAGGGAAGCCATTTTTTCAGCTTCACTCCGTGCAAGTTTGGATTCCTGACAACCAGATCAGAAAAACAGTCTACACTGTAATATTTCTGTAACTTTAATGCACTTTATTAAAAGAGAAGACAAGGAGAGATTTTTAAAAAATATTTCTTACAACATTATATTGAATAGTGACCAGCTTGAGGAACAGGTTATTAAAAACCTGTCGTATGAGATAAGCCATGTGGAACTGCAAATGGGACTTTTTATGGCTTTCTTTCAACAATGGCTTTCTTTATGCTGCTCTTCTATAAAGTCCAGATTTGTGCACGACTAATTGTTGTGCTGTGGACAGATTCTTCCACCTGAGCTGTGGATCTCTGCAGCTCCTCCAGAGTTACCATGGGCCTCTTGGCTGCTTCTCTGATTAATGCACTCCTTGCCCTGTCTGTCAGTTTAGGTGAACAGTCTTGGTAGATTTGCAACTTCCATTCTCTTTCCATTTCAGGATGATGGATTTTACAGTGCTCTGTGAGATGTTCACAGATTTTTTAAATAACCTAATCCTGCTTTAAACTTCTCCACAATTTTATCACTGACCTGTCTGGTGTGTAACTTGGGCTTCATGATGCTGTTACTTCACTAATGTTCTCTGACAAACATCTAGGGGCTTCACATCACAGCTGTACTCATCGCTCTCATCATCTATACCACTTAATTCTGTATACAGGGTCACTGGGGGCCTGGAGCTCTCAGGAGACATAGAGCATGAGGCGGTGGTCAGGGTGTCAATCAATCTCAGGGCGCACGCACATATGCACACTCATTCACACACTACGGCCAATTAGCCTAATCTGCATGTCTTTGGAGTGTGGGAGGAAACCAGAATACCTAGAGGAAACCGACCAAACATGGGGAGAACATGCAAACTCCATGCAAATCAAAGCTGGCCGGGAATCAAACCCAGACCCCCGAGGTGCAAGGCGACAGTGCTAACTACTATGTCACTATGCTGCTAGCTGAATTTATACTGAGATTAACTTACACACAGGTGGATTTTATTAGGTGACTTCTGAAGGCAATTGGTTTCACTGGATTTTAGTTAGGGGTATCAGATTTTCATTTGTAAAACATCTTGAAAGCCATTTATAATTTTCCTTCCACTTCATAATTATGTGCCACTTTGTGTTGCTCTATTACATAAAATCTCAATCAAATTACGTTTGTGGTTGTAACGTGACCAAATATAGAAAACTTCAAGGGGTATGAATAATTTTGCAATACACTGTAACGCAGACTAAATAGAACACATTTTGGAAGACATTTCCCTGACAATTTTCGGGTTAAAACCTAATGTCACACATGTCACAGTGATATTTTCTTAATATGTTTCTTAATTTGTTCAAGAAATGCAATAAAACAGGTTAAATATAAAATATGAGACATTAATAAAAAATATATAAAAAATTAAATTAGCTAGTTCCATCACATGTAATACATCACCATTTTGGAAATGATGTCATAGGTACACAAATTCACAGACTGTCACATAACTGCACCAGGACGTTAATTAGATTAGATTTTATGAGTCAAGGATAAAGCTGAATACTCTAGAACATTTAAAGGGTATGTGACACCTGTGCCACCATGGGATCTTATAGGCTACATATGGATGTAAAGGAAAATATGGGTAAAGGCTTAATTGTTATAATGTGTGCACGTGCACACGTGTGTGAATACCTCCTGCAACTGCTGGATCTTGTTCTCCAGGACTTCCTGTATGTGGGAGATCTCCTGCTGCTTCTCCTCACAGTGATGCTGCACATTAGCTCCATTCTGATTACTCTGCGTCTCTGTCGTACTTTTAGGAGAAAAAATTATACTGTATTAACTTTTACGAAGCATCGGTATGAAAAAAAAGGGTGGCTTTGTATTAAACTCTGGAAAACTCATTAAACTCATGAATGTGAAAAGTTTGGCAGTTATGGATCCCTGCCTTGTAATTGTTTAATACATTATTGTCTAATTGTTGACTTTTATAATCAGACGTTTAAGACCTTCTATAAATTTTCTTGTTCATGCTGAACATAAGCGTATAAGATCATGACTTGCCAAGGTCTTTATTCCTCATGGCTCCAACAGACTGAGTCTGTCTGGCTGGGTGTACAGAAAGAATAGTGTTTTGCAAATGTAAAACTGACCTGGACTATAGGTGATCAGAGTTGAAGCTTAGTTCACATGTACACTGTAAACCCAAATATGTTGGCAAAACTTAAAAATCTGAGGTAATCAGTTACATCAATTTTTTTTTTAATAATGATGTTTCCAATTTTAAATGAACAGAATCAGTTTTTGAGTTTGTTGTACTCATTCATATTAATTGTTATTTACTTGCATTACTGAGCAGTCTAACTCATACTAAAATTTTTTTTTAGTTGTTGCAAATTAAATAAATTGTTGTTGGTCTTTTGCCTGCTTCTAGCAATGGGTCGCCACAGTGGTTTCTCACAAGTTTGTATGCCAGATGCCATTCTGAACACAATCCTCCCTTTTTTCTGGGCTTGGGACAGACACTTCATCCAGGGGCAGGGATTCAAACCCAGCTCTTTTGCATGGGAGGCGAAACACCTACCACTGAGCCACCAGTGCTTTGTTACAAGTCAAATAAGTATTATTTGACAACTTTATGGTGCCCAGATTTGTAAAGATTATACTTACAGCATCCAAAGACAGACAGACAGACCAATCCACTATCTTGATCAAAACAATTCAGTGTGGGCAGTTTACATGTGCATTGATGACGTCAGACACAAAATCGCTAGGCTGAAAGATTTTAAGTTGGTGGAACTTTAAGGTGACAGTTACTATGGCTTAAAATATCAAACTTGTTCAGCTAACTTTAAAAGTGTCATTTCTACAAACTCATAAATACCAATAAGTTCTAAATACTCATCAAGGTCTATTAATTTGAACTTATTAAGTTAACAGTACTCAATATGTTTAATTACTTTGAGCAGTAGGGTTTACAGTGTACAGGTTAAACAAAAAAGGTCATAAAGAAGTGATCAAGTCCCTAAACCCCTTTTGTACAGGCAAATCATTTCCTAAAAACCTGGGCCCGTATTCACAAAGCTTCTTAGAATTCTCTCAGAGAGCTCCTATCTTAGCTTAAAAAGTCCTAGCTGGGAGTCCTAGACTAAAAGTGATTTAGGAAACTTTTTAAAGCAAGTCTGAGAAAGGAAAGTAGAAAAACTTTTATCTTAGTGAGGAGGTGTGGTCGACCCGGTTGCTAGGGATGATGCAGCAATTCAAAGATTGTGATTAGTTAATAAAAAATAACCTCTGACCACTGCAAAGGTTTTAAAATGAGCTCTTTGTGAAAACAGAATACATGATAATAGAACCAACAGTGAAATCATAATTTATGCAAAGTTTCTAGGCTAAATGTCTTAAAGATAATTAAACAGCTAAATGTTGAAAAAGTGTTGACTTTTGAAGCAACCAATTTCCACACAGTATTTACTATATTTAAGTTCTCACATTTATTTATCGTACTGATTTTATTACTTGTAATCCATTTTAGATTGATGGGACAGTTTATTTAATTTCAATCCAAGAGAGATGGAAGGAAGTAAAACAACAAGAAAACCAAATTTGACAGAAAAGCAGTGTTTACATTTAGCTTTTATGTTCAGTGTTTGGAGAATATTTCTTCCTTCCGCCATTTTGTCCTCTGCTAGAGAAACTCTTAAGCCTCTTAAAAGTCCTCCTCTCTACTCTTAACAAATTTGACCTTAGGGGCTGTTTTTAGGGTTAAGATGTTTTGTGAATTATTTTTATCTTTACTAAGATTTAATCCTAAATTTAAGGAGAAATTCTAAAAAAAATGCCCTAATTCTAAGATTTTTCTTAGAATTTCATCACTAGGAGCAACTTTTAGGCTTAAGAAGCTTTGTGAATATGGGCCCTGGTCATTTGGGGTCTGTCAGCTTATGAGCATATGGGCTGTGTGCTTACACACTAGACAAGGTCAGTTTTCGATACTGTTGTGAGTGTCCACATAGTGACTGTTGAATTGTGCAGACACTTCACTGCAGAGGTGTCTGATACAAGTCTGGCAGTTATCCCATGGCCTTTATTTATCAGATTATCAGCGATGTCGTGACTGAAATGTCTTTGTGAAGCAAAAATACACTTGGAGAGTGGTACAGAATCCTGCAGTCTGAGATGGGCTGCTGGTTTCTTTACCAAATTATAGTTTGCTGTTTCAGTGAGGTTTTCCTCATTTTTGTGTTTTGCTTAGTGGACAGTCTAGGTAGATTCAAGGGTCTAGATACTCAAAGTTGTGAGGCACTACTGATCAGACTACATCACATATTTATAACTGCAGGAATATTTTAAGTAGTACAAAAAGCATCGTTAATAAAGAAATGTAATGCATTCATGTCCATTAGTTCATTCATTCATATAGACGAAGAGTGTCAAAGTCAAACAAGGACAGAAATTTCTGGTGAATGAAGCAGTAAACCCGATTAACATTTTCAGAAGACTTCAAGCACAATACGATGATGAGACTCTTAGTCAAGGTAAAATGTTTGAATGGTGCAACCTTTTAAAGAAGACCATATGTCTGTGAATCCAGGCTGAGCCCACAAATGCAACACTTGACCCTGACAAGTTAAATCGACAGATAACTTGTCACCAACTTGCAGAAGAGATGCATCTGTAGATGGGAACTGTACACACAATCATTGCACATCACCTCTTGGACGTTGGCTGGGAGTTATTGTCACACCCCCTGTACAGTCACATGTAAAACATATGTTTGAGCCATTAAAGGAGTTCCTTTGAGGTCAGAGTTTCAGGCATGAAGCAGGCAGTCCAATCATAGCTCTGGGTTACTCTGGGTTACTGGGTTATGAGAGTTTTTACTCCCATAACTGTGTTCTGTTAGAAACTTAGAATAATCGATGCAGAAGCCATTTCTGTATCTCATAACTCATAATCTGTATTTCATAATTATTATTTAGTTGTACATAAATACATCATTAAAAGGTCGATTATATTATATTATATTATATTATATTATATTATATTATATTATATTATATTATGTTATATAATATTATATTATATTATATTATATTATATTATATTATATTATATTATATTATATTATGTTATATAATATTATATTATATTATATTATATTACATTATATTATATTATAATATTATATTATATTATATTATATTATATTAAATTATATTAGTATATTGGCACGAGCAGTTGATATTGAGATGTGTCTGCTACTTATGCTTTGTAAAGGCTTTATAAAGGCTTTAATCTGTGGTGATGTTAACTGGTGATTTTTGAGGCTGGTAACTCTAAACGAACTTCTCCTCTGCAGCAGAGGTAGGTTTTGATCTTGCCTTTCTGGGATGGTCTTCATGAGAGCCAGTTTCATTGTGGTGCTTGACATGTTTTGAAAATGCACTCGACAATACTGTTCTTGCAAGAACTACTCCAGAACAGCTGACTTTCGTGTCTTAGTATAAACAATGGGCTGTCGTTGATGTTTTTGTTATTTAATTACCAATTCCAGATGTGTTATTACATAGTTTTGAAAAAAAAAATCAAATGTTGTTCTAGAATGTAAACAATAAATCCAAATTTCTGACTTGTACTGTATATGTATGGTTATGTATACAGGGCTATACTTACAGGACTTTGTCAAGCTGCTGCTGTCTCTCCAGGAGCTCCTGCTTCAAGCTTTCCACTTCCACCTTCAGCTCAATGTTCTGCAAAGCAAAAAAGGGACATGAGCACGCCTGGCAACCTTTATGCCATGCCTGAACACTTATTGTGATAGCCAAGTTTATTTCACCAAACTATCCATGAACTGCAGCTCCAAGCAACTATATTTATTTCCCACAGCAGGTGGTATAGAGGGCTAAGGCACTGAGTTACTGATCAGCGCTTTGATCCACAGCTTCACCAGGTTGCCACTGTTGGGCCCTTGAGCAAGGCCCTTAACCCTATCTGCTCCTGGGGCGCTGTATCATGGCTGACCCTGCGCTCTGACACCAGTTACGCTGGGATATGTGACGAAAGAATTTCACTGTATATGTGACAAATAAAGGCTTAACTTAACTTAACATGTAGATAATATTTTTTTCTGATTAATCAGAAAAGCAGAAATGCACTATTTTCTTGTTCAATCAATGTTTATACCTAACTACTGCTCACTGTAGCACTGTACACACTGTACAGTCTCCTGGGTATGTTGGGACAAAAATAGATAGATAGACAGACAGTAGCCACCTGCTTGCCCCCTCCACATGCGTGCACTGATCCTCTAAACCTTTCTCCAAGTTCAACATTACAGCTGTATGCCAAAATAACGCTCATGTTGCTAGCTCTGATTTAGCACATGTAGGTCAGTGGGCCTTTATTCATTTTAAACAAAGCAGGTCAGTTCAAGAAGGTTAAGCAGGAGCTGATCTTACTGTACATCTGCTTTGGTGCTCTGTCACCAAAATATTATAATCATGACACTGAGATTAAACAGGCTTTACTGCAATTCAATTAAACCTTTTATTTATTTTTTTATTTATTCAATTTCTGAATAAATTGTTTACAAGATCGGACGTAAGTGTGTAAGCAGTGTGTGGACACTTTGTGTTTAAGTATGTGTGTATGCAGGCTGTGTGTGCACTGTGTGTAAGTGTGTATGTAGAGTGTTTGCATGGTGTATATACAGTATAGAGAATGTGTATGCAGAGTTTGTATACAGAGTGTGTGCACTGTGTGTATGTGTGCATGCAGAGTGTATATACTTATATACTTAGTATATACTTAGTGTAAGTGTAAAGGCAGAGTGTGTGCATGTTGTACATATACAGGATGTGTATAAGTTTGTATGCAGAGTGTGTGCACTGTGTGTGTAAGTATGTATGTAGAGTGTGTGCACTTTGTGTGTAAGTATGTATGTAGAGTGTGTGCACTTTGTGTGTATACAAAGTGTGTATGCAAAGTGTGTGCACTGTCCGTATGCAGAGTGTGTGCACTGTGTGTAAATTTGCATGCATAGTGTGTGCACTGTGTATAAGTCTGGATGCAGAGTGTATGCACTTTGTGTGTAAGTGTGTATGCAGGGTATGTGTGCACTTTGTGTGTAAGTGTGTGTGTGTGTGTGTGTGTGTGTGTGTGTGTGTGTGTGTGTGTGTGTGTGTGTGTGTGTGTGTGTGTGTGTGTGTGTGTGTGTTTATGTGCACTGTAGATGTGGTTCAGTGCTGGTGTCAATATCGGTTCTACACTTCTGACTGTGACTCTGACTATGCATGACTCCTTTCACATTTTGTTCACACTTGGCTCTCAGTAAGACTAAACAATAACACAGTGCACCGTGCAGCGCAGTAACACCCGCATTCCACTGATATTCGAGTGTTTTGTCAGTTTTCAAAAACCCCCGACACCCCCCCCCCCACTCCAGCAGGAGTTATTATTATTATTAATACACCAGGTCTACTTTGCCCCGCTTCCTGCCCCGTTCATTTCATTCGGCTCCACTGACCTTCCTGTGCACATCCTCGCTGCTGCTGTCCTCGCACCTTCCCTGGATCCTCTCCTCCAAAAAGTAGATGCGCAACTTCAGGCTGAAGTTCTCCTTCTTCAGGTCATTCAGGTGCTGCGAGATGGTGCGAAAGCCGTTAAAGGTCATTCTGTGTTTCCCTGTGGGGTCCTCAGACCCCTCATCCCTGCAGCATGCTGGCTCAGGGGCTCGATTAACTAATTATTAAAATCTATCACACATGCACACATAAACAAAACAAAAAAAGCAACTGTTCTAATTAATCCAATTAAAAAACAGAATAAAAGGAAAAAATTAAATGAACTGTAGATCAATGTTGACAACAACGTAAATGAGACAGAGCGACGTCCTGCTCAGAGAATATTGATGCATGTCCGTGTGTGTGTGTGTGTGTGTGGGTGGTGGGGGGATATGAGCAGTGTGTGTTACTTTTTTTAACATAGGAATCTCTGCTAGGCAGGAGAAGTGCCGTTGAGAGAACACACACACACACACGCACACGCAGGCACACACAACTGGTGTTAGCTGATCCTGTTATTAAACCGACCTAATCACACAGGAGACAACTGGATGTGGGGCCCACACTCTCTCCAGGTGCGTGTGTGTGTGTGTGTGTGTGTGTGGTGCCATAGTCTATAGTTTAATACATATAAAGATTTGAGTGCAGCCTTCCATCATGTGAGAGAAGCACTTTTTGTATAAATGGGTCATGATTTGAATGTGATTGGAGAGTGTCTATGTTACGGTTGTCTTCTGGGAGACATTTCCAGAGACAAGAAGCAGGGAGGGGATGTAAAGAGGAGGCATGATGAGGAAGAGAAATTAGTGTGAGAGAGGTGTAAAACTGTATGGGCTTTCTGTGTGGTTTAAACATGCTGAGGAGAATTTTCAGCTTTATTTGATAGTGACTAATTAAACCCTCACATGGGACTCATATGAAGCTCCTGCTGTTCCACTGAGCTAGCTGAGTAGGTATTTTTTTTCAAGGTGTTGCTACATTTAATATACATTTCATCCTGTTCTATCCATCTCATACTTCAGGTGGCAAACTTCACAGTCAGTGTGCAGAGCAAAAAAAAAAATATTGCCATTTATAATGACCAAGACCAATGGTTGTTGGTCTTTCTGCTACTCCCAGTAATGAACCATCCAATCGAACACAATATGGGATTGGCTTTATGCCAGATGCCTCCTATTTAATCTGGGCATGGGGTCTGCACTGAATCCAGTAGCTGGGGTTTGAACCCTGGCCTTCCTGAGCTGAACACTGAGCCCTGTCACTAACTAACTAACCCACTGACACATGAACCTAATCACCTTGGTTATATCTTTACTGTGGCACCTGTCAATATGAGTCCCATATGAGACTCCACTTACTCACTATCAAATAACGTTGAAACAGTCAGTTCTCAAACCTGATGTATTGGAAAAATGGGGAAGTGTAAGGATCTGAAAAACCAAAGTGAGTGGAAGCTGAGATCAGTTTTGTGTAAAACCTGAAGATCCATGTTAGACCAAATCTTGATCTCATGCTTTAGCAGAAGAGGGGAGACTCACTGATAATTGAACCTTTTGTACAAAACAAGGAACAATCAAGGTCAATATCAAAGATTTACCTAGCGTTTAAACCTAGAAACCTAGAAATAGGGCAAAATATTGAATAATGAACAATTTGTAATTACAGTATGATTTTTTATGTGATCCCTGAATTTTGGACTGTACCCTTTGTTTGTTTGTTTAGTTAGTTAGTAAGTTTTTTGCTATAGTATTTGACCCTAAGGGGGCAGCATGGTATTAAAAAGTCTGGAGTGTTTACGAAGCAGGCCCTGTCAGACAGGAGCGCTGGGTTATTTTTTGCAAAGCGTCTCGTTTCAGCTGTCACTGTGGAATTCCGATCTGGGATCGCTCCCTTTACATCAGTGACAGCCTCTCGTGAACAACTAAAGCAACTAACCCATTTATCAAGACATTGGAGGACTTGTCTTGGAAAATGCTTTATTGGATCCTGAATCAAAAACCTACTCTTGTGTAGAATAGTTCTGATATGAATCCTCTGTCAGCACCTAATAACTCACAAGTCAACAGCAACACTTTAGAAGCGTTGCCAAAACAGCTCGAAGCCACTTCCACCGCAGTAACAACAGATTTTTAAGCTTGTAGCCTTTCCAATTGGTCAAATAAACCAGAAACACAACCTTAATGATGTCTTTCTTAAGTAGCAGAGTGAATTACAAGTCAAAGATATACTCTTTAATGTGTCATAGCTCGGTTAACAGATGAAGTAAAGCATTTTTGTTCTTTATATGAGCATGTGCATGTCTTTAAAAGTTCTATCTCTGGCTTTAATCAAATTCTAAGAGAATAAAAAGTCCTCTGTTCGGTAAAGGAGTGGTTTGCCATGCTTGATTTAGACTGTGATCAGGTGAAAGTTTTTTTTTTTTTTTTTTTTTTGCTATAGTGGTGAAAATCACAGTGTGATTAAAGACAGACAGCTTATGACGTGCATGTACATCAGGGAAAAAAAGAATATATTAATAACAAACAAACAAACAAACAAACAAACAAACAAACAAACAAACAAACAAAAGAGCACATCCATCATGTATTTTAATCTTTTTTTGAAAAACTGAAAATGTTATATTTCCTACAATCTGCCATCACCACGAGTTTCACTGGGAAGAATAATTAAGAAATACACATTTTAAAAGGATTTGTTGATTATCATGTGTGCATGTTTTTATTTTCAACTCCCAAATTAAAATTACTCAAAAACCTCTTCTATATTTTGGAGTATATCAGCAGGTACCTTGTAAATCTGTACCTATACCAAAATAAAAAGCCATCTTAGCAAGACATCTTGAATACAGTCAGATGATAAGATATATTACTCATTACATGATTAAAATGAACTTGTGCTATTGAAAGTTTTTGTATTATTATTATTATTATTATTATTATTATTATTATTATTATTATAATAGTAGTAGTAGTAGTAGTAGTAGTAGTAGTATTTCTAAAAAGATGCTACAAAGCTTTTTAAGGGACATGCGATCACATTGTTGTCTCAGATATTTCCAGGTCATTCTTCAATCACTAGACAAGCTATTATCATAGAGAAATACTCTTCCTAACACCAGTCTTATTTTTAAATACATAACTTAAATTAATGCTTAAATGCATGTTTTAGACACATACACTGTAATACAATTTATGTATAATTGATATATGTAAATATAATTTATTATAAATAATTAATATAATAAATTTATTATATGATGTTAGACAGACTTATTGCAGTATTATATTGCAATAATAAAAAATGATAATAATAATTATAATCATCGTCATCATCATCATCATTATTATTATGATTGATTATTATGATTATTATTGCAATATAATATTGCAATAATACTAATACTAACACTACTACTACTACTACTAAAACTACTTTACTACTACTACAACTACTACTACTACTAATAATAATAATTAGTATTATTGTTGTTGTTTATTATTATAAATAAAAATCATTTATAACAATAGTATTGCCCAGGGTAAGTATGTGTTACATACAACGTTAGTAATAATAATACTATTAGTCTCAGTAATGTTTTAAATTAACGTATTATGTAATGTAGTATGTATGTAATATACAGTAATGTAGGTAATGTAGAAGCAATTGTGCAATTAGCAATTAGCAATAGTAAACAATAGTGTTTAGTATTAGTAATTAGTAATTTTACTAATAACAATAGTATTCTCCATATATGTGTGTTAGCTAGATTGTGCTAAACTGATACTGAACTCTTCATGAACCAGTCATAACGCAGAGGGCAGGATTTGTCAGGAGAAATTGGAAGTATTCTTGTCATTTAAAAAACAATAAACAAAAATGAAGAGTCTAGCCAAATTGTCTAGCAACAACTTTTCTTAAAACCTTTTCTTCTTTTC
Source organism: Clarias macrocephalus (assembly GCA_011419295.1). Taxonomy (NCBI): domain Eukaryota; kingdom Metazoa; phylum Chordata; class Actinopteri; order Siluriformes; family Clariidae; genus Clarias; species Clarias macrocephalus. The sequence continues at coordinate 77,492 of JAAGKR010000812.1, forward strand.
TTCCATGTTCCTTCAATAGAAATATAATATAAAAAATGAAGGCGTAAAAAATGTCTAGAAATAAAAAAAAAATTCTAAAATGATATTTTCTGTTACTTAGATGACATTTTTGCATCACATGCTTACCCTCGTTCATCTTGGGAACCTAGTAGTTGGGATTACAGAAAGCATTTTATTTTTTATAAAATATGCTTTCACAATTTTTCACTTCAAACCATAATTCACTGGAATCATTACATTGTTGTTGTAGAATCATACTCACTGTGTAGGCTGTGACAAATAAAACAAAATAAAAAAAATCATATTAAATAACATATTAACTACACTTACACTTTCTACTAATAAAAGCTTCCTACACTCAACTATATTATTAAAAAGCAATGAGGCTTCAGGATAAACACATATCAAGATAAACGAGCATTCCCACCTCACTGGAGCTGGAAATACGCACGAACGTTCTCTCCCTTTTGAACTCAACTGATGTACTGAGCTCTCCTAAGCCCTAACCAGATGTCGGAAAATTCTTTGACAAATTCAGAAGGTTATTGTTTAAAAGACCAGAAAGCAGACAATTATGCCTCTGAATAGCTTTTAGGGACCAGAGAGCATTCTGAATTAAACACAAGAGACAATAACGTATTGTTCTCTTTAAAAAATGTCGTCTTCTCAAGATCAGACATATCCATTCACTCAAATTCCCATTAAACAGTGATTAACTTTGTACTTAAAGGATTAAAAGTCAAATTAGAGTTAATATTTTGACCCTGCATCCTGCTCCATCCTGCTCCAATTAGATTGAAAACGTATTAGGAAGTTTCATTTATAAAAAAAAAAAAAATACATGAATAATCCATCACATTCCGTCTCAAACCAAATCCAGAAGCTATAACAGTTTTACAGTCTAGTAAAGCAGTCTTGTTTGGAGATGACTTCTGTGTTTATGTCAGTTTTCCAGTTTTTGCGTTTAAAATGGCTGAAGAGCCTGGCACACGTGTTCACGTAAAACACACAGTGACGTTTACCAGGCGTAAAAATCGGTGGTGAAGATGTGACAATGGGGCGGATCAGTCACAGCTTGTGGTTCTCAGAAGAAGAAGTCAGTGATCGTTGCTGCTGACGTGATCTAACGCTGTTTCCCATGTCCTGTCTAGTTCATGTTCACTTGTCATGCCTTGTCGTGTATTTTCACTTTGTTTATTTTGCTAGTGTACTGTTATGCATGGGGTTTTTCGGTCCAATGTGTAAAGTATATACACATAACATTAAAACTACTGACATGTAAATTGAATAACGTTGATTATTAAGCGTATACCAAAGGCCAGCCTGTTGGGTCGGATCCCACAGATCAGAACACCCAGTGCACCACATTTCGCCATGCATGGGGCACAGCAGACAAAGAGCCCAAAGAGTCCAAAATGCCCAGATCCCAATCTGATCGAGAACCTCTGGGACATGCCGGACAGACCAATCCACTAAGGCTCTGCTTCACAACTCACAGCATCTAAAGGGTATACATATAGTGAAATGATAATAAAAACACTTAATGTTTGGCTTTCCCACTGGCAAGGAATTCAGTCACGGTATAAAATCACTCGTTACAGGAAACATACGACTGACATATTTTCTCCACTAATTGAAAGAACTTTCTTTTCCTCCTGGCTGTGACAACAATGAGATTAATTACACAATTATTTCCAAATACTATTGTTTTTCTCCTTCCTGCTGTCCTACTTCCCTCCACTAGAGCCATTTCTTTTCTTCTCTGCAACCTTCCCCCCATTTCTCTTTCATTTCGGTGGGTAAATTGTGTCCAGATGTGGTGGCAAGGGAGAGTGCCAGTAGCCTGTGTGTGTGTATGCGTGCGTGCGTGCATGTGTGTGTGTGTGTGTGTGTATGTGTGTGTGTGTGTGTGTATGTGTGTGCAGGATTCTGAGCCCTTTACCCCTTCGCCAACTTCTTACTGAGACAAGGGGGGAGCTTTTCCAGAGAGTGTGCCAGCTGCACAGTGGTGTAAACACACACACACACACAAAAACACAGAACAGACTGAAAAACAGAGTCTGACTCAGACACCCACACCCTTGTTCCCCGCAGTGACGACTGTGTCGGAATGAGACGTCTGTGTATATGCTTGTGTATACGTGTGTGTGTTGGGAGGGTTTGCACGGAGAAGGTGTGGACACACACCAGGGACATACAACTGTGTTAAAATCCTGCATGCTGTTGTTGAGTCTTTTCGCATAACATCTGACTGACTACTTGGAAGAGCTTCAACAGAGTTGCTTCGCACATCTGGTACTCACACACACAGCACAATGGCCATTATGATTCTCACTCCCTTGTTTTTTTTCCCACCGTTTATAACCCCGAGCAAATCAACAGTTCAGCACGGTGAAACCTAAGCATCCAAAAAACAGCCAAAGGCCTTTTGGACCTGTAGCCTAAAGATAGACCTTTGGATTCTTGGCACAAGATATAAAGTTGCTGCCTCAGTTCCTTCACCCTTGCTGGACCTACAGCTTGTGATATCTTACCGCCAGATGAGCATCCGTCCCTGACTGCACTGTATGACAGATGGCCTTGTAGTATAGTTCAGACCCATCCTGTGGAATTGATACTCCCGCTGAGAGGATAGGATTTAGACTGACCCTTTCTTGCTTATCTAAAATTAAAACACTGCCTTAGCTTCACTAAACTATAAAATAGACTAAAAGATTTAACACAGAAGTGGCATCCCTTGTATACAGTCAGCATTATAAATTTAACAACTGTTCATGCCTGTACTGTATGTTGCTTGATGTAAAGTAAATACTTAAGAAGTCAAATCTTCTTCTTTTTCTCTTTATTCATCTTTATTGTCACTGGCAATCAGCAATCTTTAAGCAACAACTAAATACCTTTCTGTTTCTTAGATGTTTGAGTCAGTGGTGGAGTTCCTGAGAGGCCAGCATTGCAGACGTGCTAGCTAACCCTAGTACAATCATGAAATCTGTGAAATGCTGGGATAAGTGCATTAGTGTAGCAGGGGATTATATAGAGAAATAAATGGAGTTTGTACTTTCATAACCATGTTCTGTAATTCTGCATAATCAAAAGTCCTAGTTTGACTTAAACGCTTGTACAAACACCCCATAATCTCTGTTTCAAGGCAGGAGATTGTTCATCACCTCAGATAGGAACATCATCCTGAGCACTCAGTTAACACCCCATCTATTAGGTGAACATTTACTTTCAGTGATGAGAGAGGATGATAAAATGGCCAATCCATAAGGCCTTGGAAGAAGCCTTGGGTCACTCCATCACATACATGCTACGTTGGCTCAGATCACCATGAGTCCATCCCTATCTTGTATCATCTTTCCTATACTTTTAACACATTTGAAAAGAGTAAATGCTGACTTTGGAGTCTCCCCCATGGTGATTGATTAGATAACTTTCTGATTCAAATATTCTAAAGATCAGATTCTTTAAAGAGCAAGAATATAAAAGGAAAACATGAGACAAAGCCTTTGGCGAGACATCTGAGGCTTGGCTTTCTATCTCAGTTGCTCCCCCTTTCCATCTCTCTTTCTGTCTCATCTTCCAGAACACATTCAGAGGTGCTAGCTCTGACCCTGCGCCAAGCAGGAAGTGAGCTCAATGGGGGGAAAAAATAGAAAAAATGATCGGATTAGAGGTGTGTATGTGTATGTGTACGTTTGGGAGTGTGGCACTGGGAGTTTACATTACTCCAGTAAGCTGCTAACAGTGCTGAGTAAGCAAATGGAGGTGAGCCAATGGAGTGAAAGAGATAGGAGCTCAACTTTCTAGGCTCCAACGTTTCAACTTTGGGTTTCGAACCCTAAACCTTCGTTGAAGGTCACTGATTGAGGTGGGTTTTAACACAATGACGCAATGATGCATTTAAACAATGAGGGTTTTGAGCTAAAAATGTCAGTACTGTGCCTTACGTAAACTAACATGAAAATAATATGCATCACTGTTCACCTCTGTGTACACTGACTGAATCCAGCAAAAGATTTTCCCAGACTAACCATAAACAGGGCCTCTTCTGCATTTTTCATGTTTGAGGCAAAATTCTGTTTAACCAAGGACAAGCAGAGCATTGGTTTCTTCGACGCAGATCAAAAGCCCGAAGCTGCTTTTAATTCAATGTGTTTATGGTGGGTCTAAATTATGGGATCAAATTCGCCCAGTACCAAAACTACTGCCAAGTGTCCTTACCAGTGCTTTTGTTTTACACAGACATGAAACAGGATAGGCCCAAATCTCTCTCTCTCTCTAGCTCTCGCTCTCTCTCTCTCTCTCTCTCTCTCTCTCTCTTCATAGGTCCCTGTGTTACCCCGATCATGAGAATGGTTGCTAAACAAACAGGATGCAGAAACAAAAAGCAGCCTTTACTCTTTAAAAAGAAAGACAGCCACCGGCAAAACACATTTCAAAACAAAGCCTCGCAAATGCAGTCTGAGACAGGCCACCGCAACACCGTCCTGACCGTCCCGCTCTGACCTGGACAACACTGCACGCCTCACATGCCTCACTGCTGCATCCTGTTGTGTTCTGTTCACTGTAATGGCTGACTATGGTTCACCGGGAGTTTATGTTTAAATGACCATGTGTATATGGCACTGAGACAACCGATGACTGCTGGAGGTGAGCAGAGCTGGTCGGTTGCACAGGTACAAACAGACCAGAGGAGGGTGCTAGAGTAGCAGAGAGTGGAGATGGGTTTGCATTGTGTGTTCCTAAAAGGAAATAAAAATCTACTGGATTTTTCATCATGTCATTTACCATCCAGTATACTGTACTTACTGTGAATTTATTTAGGAATCCGCTGCTGCTTTTTAAGTGCAGTGAGTGTCACTGTTCTGTCTGTTACACCCTGCATCATTTCACATACCTGTACTGTATCACACAAAACTCAACTTCTATATGTGATACACAATATTGATGTTTTCTCTACCCATACATGTTGTACTGTATAGCATGCAGCATACAAGACAACTTCTTTACCGTATGTGATGTACATTACTATTATTTGCACCACCATGCACACTGCATATGTTGTTGTCTTTATTTAATCGGTATAGTACATGAGTGTTGTGTATTTCCTGTGTATCGCATATTGTCTGTGAAAATCTATTTATGTTGTTGTTATTTATGTCTGTTCTTTTTGAGAGTCAACAACAGCCGAACCAAACTCCTCGTGTGCTAAATTACTTGGCCAACAAATCTGATTCTGATTGTGTTTACTCACTCTGTACCCACACACTCATAGTACTCAGTGTGAGTCATAAATTGTGTTTTACTGCACCATGTCTACTCCTAACACTAATCCAAGAAAAATCTCTTTTCTTCATGAGTATCATAATAATCATATATCTTATTATTACACACTGACACAAAATAAAATAAAAAAAAGCTAAATGATCATTTGGTTTTGATTACACTGAAAATAAATATAGATTATGGCCTTGTGGAGCTTTTACAGTACGTATATAAAGGCATGAAATGCTCTAAAATCTCATGGTAGACAGCTGCATTGACTGCATTGGATTCTGTGTCTCTACACTCCAGACTCTGGGACCTTGATATCTAAATGAAATGTAAAATTTACGTTCATCTGTAAACAGATGTTTGGACCACTGGCCAACGGTAAATTTCTTTTATTCCTTAGCCCAGGTACGATGCTTCTGATGTTGTCTTTGGTTCAGGGGTGGCTTGATACTAGAAATGCAACGGTTGCAGCCTATGTCCTGCAAACATCTGTGTGTGGTGACTCTTGATGGATCTACTCCAGCATCACTTCTTGTAAAGCTCACCCTAGGTCTAAGAATCGGCGTTGTTTGACAATTTTGTGTCTGTGGTCATCCTTGTTGTGTGTGCACCTTGTCCTACCATACTTTTCCCTTCCAGTTAACTTTCCATTAATAGGATTCAATACAGCACCTTCTGTGGCTTACCCTCCTGTTAAGGCTGTAGATGATTATCTCCTGGACTACTGTCCAGTCAGCAGTCTTCCTCATGCTAGAGATAAACAGTATTTATACTGTATGAATAGTAATTTACTCAAACTTGAATTAAATATAATAATATTTTGAAATGCGTTTTTATATTAACATGAGCTGTAAGTTGCCATCATCACCAAAATTAAAACATAAAAAGGCTTTAAATATTTATATATAATATATTATTATATATTTTAAATGAATCTAGAATATATGAAGATTTCACATTTAGACTTAAATAATAAAAGAAAAGCACTTTTTTTTTTTTCGAGATGTCTGTTTTACTATAATGCATAAAAGTGGTAAATGTACCTTCCATTATTTACTAAGTTATTTTTGGTCAATTTACAAAAAAACAAGCCCTTACGATGAATGGATGGATGGATAGATAGACGTTACACTTATACTATACTGACCTCGACTGAGTTTACATCATCATTAACGGCATACGTTTTAGATTTATTTAGACAGCATGACCCAAAAGGTATTTAAATGTGTAAATGCTCAAATTGAACATCTCTGGTATGTGGATACACTGAATACAAGTGAACATTTCTTAATGTATCAGCACTGATGTTCCATGCAGAAATGATTTTTCCGGGCGGATTCTGATCGACTACAGACTTCAGATCAACCCAGAGACAAAAGTCAAGTTGTGTTAAGTCTGTCTGTTTTCACTCTTGTATTGTAGAGATCACTTTAAAACCTTCAGAAATAAAAATAAAAATATCAAATTTTTGCTGATGGATGCTTAGGGATGCAAACCTTTGGACCACACTGTATATAGGAAGTATTAACACATTCTAAATCTTTTACTTCAATGTGTTTATTTACTTAGCAGGATTTCTAGCACTCTGTCCTTTACCACTAATCTTTCTGAGAGCAAACCAGACTCATGTCAATTTAAGAACATCAGGACTAATTTGGCTTTGGGATACATCATAATAAAATGATTATTTGGGGAGTTTACAAGAAACATTATATCATTATGTTCTTGTTGGAAACAAAGAAACCTTGATTTGATTTATTTGCGACCCAGCAGTGCCATATTCCAGAATGGAGTTTTGGAAAATTCTCCATCTGAAATCTGATTAGCCAGAGTGTGTCCACCCGCCGGCATTTCCTGATTGGCCAAGCGCCTGGTTATAGTTTAATAAACCAGCAACAAGAACAACGTGAATGTGCTGGCGTCTAATTCATAGGCACACATCCTAACGGCCCTGGCAGAAGACGACCATCACTTCGCTTAATCTTACCCTTCCTGACAAATTAAATAAGCTCTCGTCTGGTTCTTATTAGTGGCGCATTACTGATAATTGCAGTGGTATTTACAAACACTGCTAGCCAGTCCGGGCCTCACAGGCCCTCCGTTAGAGCAGCAGACCTACAGTACCTGCCCCGACACATAATAAGGCTTTTTACCCCACTGTACTATAATTTGCGCCAGGTTTAAGCAATTTAACGAGGGTTTGATGGTTCAGTTCTTGTGTTTCATATGCAGTCAGAGCATTTTCACGGGAGTGAGCGAGTACTTGAGTGCGGTCGTTAAAGTAGACGAAAGGGTTTCGAAATCGGATTGCTGCCACTCACGGACCAGTGCTCGAGATCGCAAAACTAGGCTGAGTTCTCCAAACATGATCTCACATGCAACACACATCTCCCCAGGACAGAAACGTCCCCAGTGAAATCAGTATCATTACCTGCTGGTGACCTGTGAGAGGAAAGTCAGCAGCTGAGTGAGAGAAAAAGGGAAAGCTGTGGTATGATGTGAAAACATGCAGAAATGAAATCAATTAGAAAATAATTAAATAACAAAAGAAACAATATACTGTAATTATTTATAATCCTGCTATCTGATGTCACACAGAAGTCTGGTTTCTGTCAGGGCTTACACTTACATTTCTCTCACATGAGCAGTTTCTAAATTCTTAATCTACCATATATCCGTACTGTATGTCTTTAAAGCTACATACAATGTCTACTGCTTAAAATATTACGCAAATAAGATTAAAACGAAATTTTAATACGCTATAGAGCCAAAAGTATGCGGACACACGAACATAACGCTCATGTGTTCATGTTAATCATGTCATTCCAGATTAATCAGTTTCCACTCTTCTGGGAAGGCTTTCCACTCGATTTTGAAGTGTACCCATGGGGCAGAGATAAGTGCATAAAGGGGGCAGTTTATAAATGAGGTTATCTGAAAGGTGTTTAGTGGGATCGCAATGCTCTGTGCATGACACGTTAGTTCTTCCCTGCAACTTTGGCACATGTCACTTTTACAGGAGTGAGCGAGTGGGTCAGGTTCGGATCTGGTAGTCCCAGTGAAGGGAAACTGTAATGTGTAAAATACAAAGACATTATATAAAATTGTACGCTTCCAACTTTGTGGAAACAGTTTGAGGAAGAACCACATATGGGTGTAAGAGTTGGGGTGCACATAATTATTGTGCTACTTGACTACTGGCTTAATGTAGCGGCTTGGAGTCTTTTCACATTCTTTATATATGCTTTATATATGCTCACATGTAGAGTAACCAGTGGAACACATATACCTACCTATCCCTGGCTGCATTTTCATTTCATTACAGTGTCTGAAAAAACAATGGCGCCTGGTGATACCAACACCCAAACAACAAAAATGTACTTAAACATAAAATATTGCCCAGAAAACCCAACTTTTCCAAAACCTCCATCATCTCTCCATGAACCTGCCCGTGTCATAACTTATGAACTAATGAAAATGTAACTATAATAAGAACCAGGAGAATCAGTTGTACAGCAAAAGAATTCAACAACACTACCGAAGTGGTCTTTAAATATATCTGCTTCAACCATAAAAACTTTGGTCTAAACTTTTATTCATAAATCTCAGAACTGCCTGAAACATGGGTCAGAATATAACTTATTTTGTACATTTAGCTATGATCTTTGATTTTTATTCCTATATCATATCTCAGCCTGGCAAAACAAACACACACACACACACCTGCAATGTCACGAGTCAACTTTGTGTTTTCTTAGTTCAAAGCCGTTGTTCTTAAGAGCCCCCACATAAAGAGATCTGTTCGGAAAAGAAAAACTTCATACAGCACATATTTCTTCGTTGCAGAAAGAGAAGCCAAGCAGCCCATCAGGAAAAGATTTATGAGCCATGAACTTCAATTCAAGACAAACGTGCGTCATTGTGAAAACATACAAGCTGTTAACCTGGTCTTGTTTTCTTTTCAGATATATATCGCTCTAAACCATATTTAAAAATTATATATATGCTCATCCAGAAATATTAAAATAATATTCTTAATAATTTGTATGAATGAAAAAGGTCTAATTAGCAGGCATATGATTGATTTGATTCTGTAAAGCTGCTTTGACCATTGTTAAAAGCGCATTACAAATAAAACTGAATTGAATTAAATGTAACTGAATTAATGATATCATAATGACCGGTCATTGGGCTTCAGTCTTTAGGTGAAATATTGCTGCAAAAATAAATTTTGGGAACTGATTAGAAAAAGAAAACGCAAATGATGTAGAAGAAGGCATTCAGACGGCTGGTCTGGAATGGAAGTGCTGTGAGGGAAGGAGTTGGGTCAGAGCTGGGCTTGCTGTTCGGCCTGCATAGTATACTGTATAGTGACTCAGAACGCTGATGGATGAAAACTGGCATGTAAGAGAGACAGGTTACATTTAATTAAAAACAGTTTGCCCCATGATTTAAGGGCATTTTCAATTGAGGAAAAGACCAGGCCGACCTCGCTGTCACTCAGGAATCTGACCGCGGCCCATTCGTCACCCGAGGTCCTGTTAAATCTGCAAATTTAAAAATCTTTTTGCTATGATTTTGGCTTTGCTGAACAGTTTGGCTGGTAAGCGGTAAAATTTACAAAAAGGAATTTAGGTCTCAGTACACGTCTGTGTTTTACCATACAGTAATTGCTGCATTACAAAACTGATTCATAAAAATTCTATTTTCAACCCTGGCCTGCTGTGCAACTTTTATTTACAATTATTTCCATATGCCATTAATAGTAAAAAAAAAAAAAAAAAAACCTAAACAAAAGTCATTCAAACACACACACATACACACATCTGGATCTCAACGTATAAGCTCAAAGTCCTTATTTGCATTTTAAACACAGCCAAAAAAGAGCTTCTCCCTAATTCTATACATTTAGAATAAGAAACCTAATTTTGAAATTAAACTTTTAACGTGGAAGTTAATTAACTGTAACTAATTAAACCTCAGAGCCAGAAGACTGGCCTCGGTCAGGCTCTCCCATATAGAGCTATGAGCCAGATTCGCTCTAAACACTATATTATCATTATCAACCATGACTGTCTCCATAATTTACTCTGCATGGTGGCTCTGACCCTTTGATGAAGGCTACAGATTTACTGTGTGTCCCTGGCTTTAATTAAGCAGTCTGGTCCTTCTCTGTACATCCATCTGCACGGTGTAAGAATGGAGAAATGAGTGCAGTGTAGCCAGACCCTTAAAACCTGCATTGGGTCTGCCAATAGGGGGCGCAAGTACTCATGACACAAAGCTTTCCTCCATCACTACTATATATATATATATATATATATATATATATATATATATATATATATATACAGTATAAAAACAACAAATCTGCATGGAATGTCCTTCTACGTCTCGCTGTCGCCTTCCCTGACCCGCTTTGTGTCTTTCTTGTGTTCTATTGGAAATGAAGCCAATTTAGGCCAAGCGTATCAGGTATCACGTTCATGTCAGAGAATAATAACCCAGCAATCCGGGTGAATTCAAGGAAGCTGGAGGGAAGCAAATGTAATGGTTGAAAGCCAGGAGAAAATAAAGCTGGAGGGCAGGGAAGGATTTCCATATGTCCAAACTCAGGAGAGAACTGACATTCAGGGCTGCAGTGTTAGACGTTATATCGTCTCCCGCTATATAGCCTCTCTGGATCGGCTGGTTTGATCCATGTGATGGACAGAGCACCCTCGCATTTATAAATAATAACCCTCTTATATAAATACAAATGATCGGAAGTGCCCTATATTTTGAGAATGAGGTGTTTTTTGTCATGTATCAATTAGGAGAAAAAAAAAAATCCAGCTGCTGCAAAGCTTGTGCTTAAAAGCCTAACCAAATTATAGATAAATAACAAACTAACAAAAAAAGATAGAAAGATACTACTGCTCCAGCAACATTCAAGTCTAAGTAATTTTCATACTTTCTGTCTTTTCAGTCCGAAAGCCCTGCTGATTACAAGAGCTCAATCTTGAAAGGTTCACAGTCAGGCCGCAAAATAAGCAATAATCCAATCTTGACAGAGCCTGTCGAAAAATTCATGCTTCCTGGCAAACCTTTGTAATAAGGGCAAAATAACAGATTAGCAACTATAATTTGTCCTCAGGTTTTAATAGACAAAATTCTATGCAAACCTTCTCTTCATATCAGCCTAACTGTTTTTGTGGTCAACTCCATAGTGTTTTCATAGCTGGCCATACGCTTTCCATATGCATTTTTTTTTTTTAAAACACAGTAATAAGTGCTATTTGAGAAAGCATATTTTGACTTTTGAACATTTTTTCCCAACTAGTTCTCCATCACAGCATGGAGATGTTTGACATTTACAAATGGTATTTTGGCAAGATTGTGTTTCTTTTCAGCTAGCAAGGAAAAGATTGCCTCTTTACACTGACAGATTCGCAGACTGTAGGTTTCAGAGTGAACGTGTCACATTAGCTCAAGCCAAATCAAAATTCCCCTCTATCATCCAACAGGACAAAATCACTACCGTCTATTTATAGTATGGCAAACACACAGATACTGTACAGGCAAAATCTTTGGTTTCCATGAAATACAATTTTGATCTTTATTTGTGCACGTGTATGTGTGATAAAACATCAGCACTATGAATATTTCTAAAAAGCAAGAGTACCACCGAGAGAGGTTTGATGTAAAAATAATGAAAGTGGAAGTTAATGCAGCTCCGCACAAACAGGACTGAGCCATACATATGTACGTACATATGTATATGTATTTCTTTAGTCATGAAACCAGTACAAAAATAACACATGCAGGCACACTCACGCCTTGGTCTGCGTGAAAAATTGCACCCTTCCACCATGGCCTCCAGCAATTGAAGGGAGCACCACTGAAGTTATATCATAACCTTAATACTCGGGCTTTCTTCCCAGAAAGTATTCTGCATGCAGATCCAGTCATGTGTTCAGTGCATTAGACCTGTATGATTTCCCCCCTCTGTTCAAGAGACATCCCTTAGAACCCAGCTGTGCATCCCAGCTGCGAAGGCCTGGGTGAATCAGACCCGTTCGGATTCAGGGTATTTGTGCATGACCCTTAGCTGGGAAGCTTAAGGTATGAAGGGATTCCAGTAATCTTTCACTGAGGAGCTGAGTTTGAGCAGAGCTGACACCGTTTGAAAGGACTTACTGATATTTTATTTTTCAGCATGTCTTTGGGGTTTGAAAGGCAAATTTACTCACATCCAAAATGATGAGAGGCAGCTGATGATACTGATAGTGGTAACTGTTTTAGAGTATGTCTTTTTTTTTTTTTATTTAAACATTACTACAAACTATGAACTTGGAAGCTCTGTCACCACGAACGTGCTTAAAACATACAAACCGCACTGACAAATGTTTTCCACAAGCTGGTCGGGATGCAGAAAAGCAGTAACAAGAACTTACCTTCTCAAACTCCCTGAGGCTGTGGGTTTGCAGCGGAGGTCCTTTCTCAGTTTCATCGCTGGAGAAATCTGTGTGTGGAATATATTTGCAAGCTTTATGATAGTTTGTAGAGTTAATATTGTAATATGGCTTTCATATCTAGTTGTATTGTTAGTCGTTATTCTATATTTTTTTAATAAATAAACTTATTCGTCCCTCAATGATTATCAGTGTTGCCTGATGTAAGATAATTAACATATTTGTACGATAATTTGGGTCTCTGTATGATCAATAATCATAAAGTTTTTTTTGGTGTCATAGTTTAACAATGCAGGACTGATTTGGAACCAGTCCGGTTATTCATTTTATATATGCTCTGTCATCACATGTCAGAAAACAGACCCTGGATCTGTAGTAACTAAGCAAATCCACATCTCTAGTAAGACCTTGTAAGACAGCTGTTGTCTAGTGAGTGGTCCCCATTGTGCCACATTTGCTCAAAAACAATGGTTGAATAGTTGGGGTCCACTGCAGTTTATTTATCATAGACAGGGTGAGTGAAAGTAACTAGGCATTAAAAATTGGTCATAAAATCCAGATTTCTAATACAATTTTTTAAAAACAAATTGTACATGCACTTTATTATATATATAAATGAAAGCAAATCTTTACATTTCAACGTAGGCACCGGTGGCATCAACCAGTGTCCTCAAACGCAATGCGCAAGTCTTCTGAAGAAAGTTGTTTGGGACATTTCTGAGTACCTGAATCCGCGCCTCCAAGTTCTCCAGCATGTGCGAGGCTTTGTCCTGTATGCCTCCTCTTTTGCATACTCACAGGAAAAAAAAATCACATGGTGTGAGATCTGAACTCACAAACGCACTGTATGAGCACAACGGGGTGATGCTCCAGTGATTCCTCAAGTTCTATAGCGATTAAATATTGCTGAGTTAATTTTCACCCACCCTGTATGTTACAAATTCAGTTCTGGGGGCACTGCAATCAGATTTTCAGGGTATGAAATTTTGCCCCAAAATACGGTTATTGTGGGGTCTCTGTACATTTATTTGGTTTTAATTATCAGGCAACACTGATTATTATTCACAATGTGCAATATCAGTATGTCACAAAACCATAAATAGTCTTACTGTAATTAGCTTTGTAGATAGCATGATAATCGCCAGAACCCTTGGTGTCTGCTGCACCATTATAATAGAATGTTGCTGTTCTATGACCACATTCACATTGCCATTAATAAAGGACTGAACCAAACCACAACACATTTAAGTGGATGTGAATGCAACACGAACTGAAACCTGTTGAACCTCTGATTAGAAAAGGAAGTGCCTAGTCCAGGCAGCATTTCAGATTTATGTACACAGGACATGGTGCGACAGGACAGAAATTTCAGCTCATCACTCATCTGCATACTCGCTTTCTATATACAGAACCAGAGTATACAGCTAAATAGTGCCAAACCATTAAAAGAAGAAAAGCCACCAGGGAAAATTCCAGGAAGGGCCTCAATGGGCTAGAATGATGTGTTTCTTTTCTTTTTTTTTTTTTTTCGAAAAATAAAGAGAAGAAAGGTCCCTGGGTGCATAATCACGGCAGTATTGGCAGAGTGAGGACTTCTTACAGTTCTTTAAAAAAAAAAAATAGCCCATGCACAGACCTCATTAGAACTTATTAAAGGTCTTTTTAAAACGTGCCAGTGATGTGTACTGGAAGTGCGCCTAGAGCTCCACTAGGGCCTCGTGCAAGGTAAAGAACCGCCGCAGTGTCAGGCCAGAAAAGTGACTGTATTAATGAGCGTTATTTAGTACAATTTTCACACAAGTAACTCTTTAACCATTAGCATTAGGAGCTTATTATTGAAAGTACAAACGCATACTGACAAAAAGAAGAGGAATATGTGAGGCGGTGTGAGAATGAGGTGAGAGAGAGAGCGAGAGAGAGAGACATGGAAAAATGACTGTGTGTATGTGGAAAAAAAAAACCTGCTGTATGTGAAAAATTGTTTAGACGTGAAATACCATCACTTCATCTCTATAAAGGAGTGGCAGACTGTGAGAAGTGAGTGGAGATGCCAGTGGGGCGGAAAACTCACCGTCCATGTGAGTTGTACTCTTGGGAATGGCCTCTCTATTCCCAGTGCAATGTCTGAAAAACAAATGACATAGTTATTCTTGTAATCTTGTTTACTTTCTAGTAATAATAAGTTCTATTTTGGAATCAGATTTAAGTGATGTCCTCATATGAGAATATACCACTGGATTATCTCTAAAGGCCCTGAATTATGCTATGCCAAAAGATGTTCATGTTCTTTCATAGATTTCCATTATATAGTTAAGTAGCTTTGTAGTTATATTATTAATTTTTCAGTTCTTTTATATTCACATCAGGCATGCCAAAAGTATGTGGACACCCAACAATGACTCCCATATGTTCTGAATCCTTTTCCAAATCTATTCCCCCTTTGTATTATGATGGGTTCCACCCATCTAGGAAGGATTCTAAAGCGTGGCTGTGGGGTTTTTGTTTTTTTGTTCATTCAGTTATATGAGTGAGCTCAGACACTAATATTGAGATACTGAGGAGGCTTCAGCTCCTGTTAATCCTCAAGGTGTTTAGTGGAATTGAGGTCAGACAGGGCACTGTGCAGGGCACCTCTGTGCAGGACACCTCTCCAAACTTAACACACCATGGAGCTTTGTTTGTGCACTAGGGCCTCATCATGCTGGAACAGCTTAGTTCCAGCAAAGGGAAACTGTGATGCTACAGGATGCAGAGGCATTCTGTATAATGGCGTGCCTCTAACATCATTGCACAAGGGGACCGAAAGGAGGAAGAACTACATATGGGTTTGATGGTCATGCATCCACAAGTGTCTATCCATATAGTTATAATGTCAATAAAATGCATTCAAATTCCTGTCTGATTTTTAACATTGGTCATTTTTCAGTGGTATGTCATTAGTGTATTAGGAGACCTTCATGCAAATTAAATGTTTTTTCTACTATCTCTAAATTTTTTATTTTTGTAGGGAGAAAAGGCCAGCCTGTCTAGTCCAAACCAACAAAATAGCCAATGTAGCACACATTACTAAAAATGGTTAATGCTGTCTATGACCAGACACCAGAACACTCAGTGCTTCACAACTTGCTGCATATGAGGCATAGCAGGCAAAGAGCTCAAAGGTTGTTGATCAGACTCCAAACTCCCCAGATCCCAATCCAATTGAGAATCCATAGGATCGTACCTGACAAACAAGTCTGGTGTCAGACACCACAGCACACATCTGAGGTTGTGCAGAGTCATGCTCCAAGGGCCCATAGCAGCAGAATGCAGCAAGAGTCCTCACTAAAACCAGAAGATACGAGCACATCACCCCTCTCTTATCTACTCTGCATTGGCTCCCTGTGAAATTTCGCATCAATTTTAAGATACTACTTTTGACGTATAAAGCATTAAATGGTCTCGCGTCGCAGTATCTGAGTGAACTACTAGTGTTTTACGATCCGCCACGCCTACTTCGATCAAAGGATGCAGGCTGCTTGTCAGTACCGCGTATTATTAAAACTACAGCAGGGGGCAGAGCTTATTCTTACAAAGCCCCAAAGAGTGTTCGGGACTCAGACAGTGTTTCAGTGACTCTCAGTGTTTAAGTCTAGGCTGAAAACCTATTTATTTAGCCAAGCATTTTGTAAATAGATTAGCCTTAGGTAAAGGAGCAGATCTGGGGGACTCATGGATGTAGAGTATTCTGGTGAACTGGTATGTTTAGATGCTGTCTTCCCCACTCTCATTGTTCACTCAGGTTTGTTGACAGTGAAGTGATTGGTTGCTTTACATCTCAGGGAGCCCTCATGTCTGTGTTTTCTTCTGGCTCTCCCTTTTAGTTATGCTGTTATAGTTAGTCCTGCCGGAGTCTCTGCTTGTACTTTGCACTAAATATACATTCACCTTATACATGTTGACTGTGACCATACCTAACTGCCATCTCTCCTTATCTCTCTCCCTCTCTCCTTTCCCCTCTCCCTGTCTCTCTGTCAAGCTATACATGTCGCTCCTGAGCTGCCAGTGATCCAGGCCCTCTGGACCTGTCTAACTCGTCCTGGAGTCCTGCTCCTGGTTGGAGATCTCGTCGCATTAGGATGCGTGTGGTGACTGGGAATGGTTTCCACGAAGACTGTCCTGTCCTCGACTGATGCAGACAGCTGTTCTCTGGGGTCCTGTGACTTCAGTCATTCGATAGTTCTGGACTGGAATTTCCTACAGTCTACCTGAGCCTCCAGGAACAAACTGGACTCCATTTAATTTTAACACATCTCCTGTTACACTGAACTTCCAGTCTTACACATTATTATGCTGATCAATCCCTGCTATCCGTTATGACCCAGATGAGGATGGGTTCCCTGTTGAGTCTGGTTCCTCTCAAGGTTTCTTCCTATTACCATCTCAGGGAGTTTTTCCTTGCCACCGTCGCCCTCGGCTTGCTCATCAGGAACAATCTTATCAGTTTGATTCATACACATTCACATATTTATACAAACTTACTTCTTTTGATTGTGTGAAGCTGCTTTGCGACAATGTCAATTGTTAAAATTGCTATACAAATAAAATTGAATAATAGCCACCCTGGTACCACTACATAATATTGGACATAATGTTTTAGGGTTTTACTGTTCAGGCTGATCAGTGTATGATGGTTTTAACTACATGGATGCTTGTTTGGTTTGCATGCCACACTCTGTGCCACCCGCCTCTAAATCTTTACCAGTAAACAATAATAACTAAAAAAATATATATTTGGAATTGAATCTGAAGTGAAAGACTTTATTTCCAAACCTTGTGAACTTGCAGGCAAATATCTAGCTTCTACTGTTGTAATTTGAGTGAGTCCCAACAAAACCATGCTCACTCACTTTTCAAGAAATTACAGTAACAAACATCACACTGATTCCAGAGAAGGGCTTATCAGGTTACACGAGCAAAATGAGCAGTGGATAAGTCGACCCAGTCTAAGTGGATAACAAGGGTTATGAGAAGAACCATTCAAAAAAAATACTCTGTCTGTTTTTCATATCAGAATTTGTATTAAATTAGGATGAATTATGTGTTCCATCAATGTTTATCATGGCGTACATCTGTGAAATATTTACAGCGTTTTGCAATAGGAAAATGATGATTGCTTGAGTAAGAGGTATTAAACATTGATTTTAAAGAACATGTAAAAGATACTGCCATGCTGAATGGTTTCAAAAGGCACTGTATTAATTAATTTTTTTGGTTGTGTCATTTCACATCTTGTCCACATGACTGCACAACCAACTGGTTCAAGAGTTATGAGAAGAACTTATTTATGGAATGAAAAAAGTCCCCTGTTTCGCATACACATTGGTGTTCACTAAATTGCGTCACTTAATTTAGTTGTATAGGGCAGGGGTAGCTCAGTGGTTAAGGGGTTGAACGGTTTGGGGTTGGAATGGAAGGTCTTATGTTCAAACCCCAGCACCAAAACCCTTGAGCAAGGCCCTTAACCATCAACTGCTCAGATGTATAATGAGATTTTAAAAATGTTAGTTGCTTTGGATCAGGACATCTGCTGAGTGCTGTAAATGTGTAGCTTGTTTGCATCTATAACAGTTAAATGTATTTATTTAGGCCGCATGGTGGTATAGTGGTTAACACAGTGGCCTTGCACCTTTTGGGTCAAGGGTTTGGTTCCTGCCTTGGATCTGCAACTCTAGAACAGACTAGAAGTCTAGAAGACATGGACAATAGATTCCCAAATTGTCCATATTGTGTACATCACTCACATGTTTGCAGTGAATCCAGCATAACTGTAGTCAGAATTTAATGATCAATGTTGCACCATTAAGAGAATATAACTCCTCTAGGCTTCATGGCCAAACGTATGTAAACACCCAACCATAACCCATATTTACTAGTTGAACATACTATTCCAAAGGCACACCATTAATATGGGCTTGTTCCCAACTTAACACCCAATATGCGCTCCAATCTTCTGGGAGCCTTTCCACCAGTTTTTGCTGCTTGCATTAGTGAGTGTTAGTGAGCTATAAAGTTCTATACAATCATGTATAGAACGTTGTGGTAAATGATTGTATAGAATATATCTTACAGTAATACTGTAGATATAAAATGCATTTTCATACTTTTGGTCATACAATAGATATTTACATTACCATACGAATAGTTTGAAAGCTGAATGTGATGAACACTATCTTTAGACGTCTACTCATTTTTCGAAATTATTAGTCTGTGACAAACAAGACTATCTATTGAAACACATTTAATTTAAAATCCACTATATAATCTTATTTATAAGGCTTCCACATTTCGAGCCAATCGTGGCACGTAGGTGTCAGAGAAGTCGTGATGAGCCAATCATGTTTCTTCTTTCCGTTACATGATCAGTGAAGCAAGGACATTTCCTATTTAACACAGTGACAATAAATTCATTTTCTGGTTTAAAAGGAATTTGGATAATTTTTAAGCCAGTTGAAAAAAATGCTTTTATATTGTTAATGCTATTGCAAGAATGATGATGCTGTAAACTGAAGATTTTGTAAAGTTTTTCATGATCTTTATCACTCCTTGTAATAATAAAGGTTTTGTGCGCAACAAAACATAACACTTTTCTTCTTAATCTAATTCAGTGCCATGACTTGCTAGAAAAATCACAATCAAAGCATTATACTTTTACTAAAAACTTAACCAACATACTGATATTGATACTTAATCATGTACTTAAATGGGGGCAGTGGTGGCTCCGAGGACTAAGGTGCTAAGGGCACTGAGTTCCAGCCCATAACTCTATCTGCTCCAGCAGCGCTGTATCATGGCTGACCCTGCGCTCGGATCCCAGTTACGCTGGGATATGCGAAGAAGGAATTTCACTGTGGTGTAATGTCAATTTGACAAATAAAGGTTTAACTTAAATAACCCCAAACTGCAGGGAGGTGGAGGTAGAGCATTTAGAAAAATAATTTTAAAAAATTCACATATACATAAACAAAACGATTAAAACTAATATTTAATATTATTTAATAATACTTCTGCATTTGTGCTTTTTAATAACTGTGTAACCCAAACAAAATACACAGAAAATATCAGTTGTAATACTTTTTGCTTCCTTAAAAAAATGGAGATGGATTCATTTACTTTTCCTGTCAAACTGTTCATATATAACAAAAATATAACTGGGTGACACTTTTACCTGATGGCATGTCTTTTTTTTTTTTGTCGTTAGGCATAACTTATATCATATTAGTGACTTCATATTGGCCCTGGTTACTTGAAATTGTATTCATTTAACTAAGATGGTAAAACGAGCATATTCTAATTCCTTATTCACCAATCAAATTTTTGGATGATGTTTTTTGGAGTGTGTTCAAACCCACATGTGGAAGGAGTGTGTGTAAATTTAAGTGCAACAACCTGAAAATCACTTTATTTGCAGTTAACCTAATTAACATCAGTCATTTTAGCAAGGACAGTAGTTAAACATTAAATACCTTAATTAAATATGGCAGTATCGACATGGATCTTTAGCAGTTCACTCTCACTCCTCTCACTCCTTTTCAAAACCAGTTACCTGTTCAGGATGACAGGATGCAAGGAGTCTATCCCAGGGCACTGGGTACCAGTCCACCACAGCGCAAGCAAGCACATACTCAGTCACATTCTCAGCCTACTCTGCATGTCTTTGGACTGTGGGAGAAAACCAAAGTACTTGGAGAAAACTTTTCTGACTGGATATAAAGTCTTGTAGAACACATTACTCTGCCTTTTTTTGTTGTTGACAGTCTTGTTTTTTTTTTTTTTTTTTTTTTTTTTAAAGATTAATTTCTAATTAATTTTGTTTATAAGGTTTGTTTCCTTTGGACTAAACCATGGCTCATTAAATTTAATTAATATAAATCCAACTTGAAATTGAAATTTCCAAAATGAATAAAAACCTGGCCACAAATAACCTCCCTACTGTACAGACTCGAAATTGGTGCAGACAGAGTGCACAACTGTGTCCTGCTCAAAGAGAACATTTAAAATCCAAGTAATGATTCTGATTAATGGCAAATAAAAAACTGATGCTCCTGTAGGATCTTCTTAGTTTCATCAGAATGAGGCTTACAAAACGTACAATGCACGGGATCTTCATGTTGTAAGGTATTGATCATGAGAGAGATACAAAAGGATTCCCAGAACACTGGCTGAAACCATGTGATAAACCATGGGAAGTGAAGAAAATTGTGTACTGCAGTGGTAATACCAAGAACAGAATGGACGAAATAACAAGAAAAAATGACATCATTGAAAGAATATCTGGGAAGTACTTCTCACTCCATGCTCTTGACAGCAATTTCTTTCAATCTTCAATTTTCAGAATCATTTAAGCACATCTAAATGTTTTCAAAACTATGTGGCAAAATGTGGCAGAGTCTGATGAGACTGAGGTAGAATTTTGAAGCATGGTGGTTGCAGCATGCAGCTGAGAGTGAAGCTCTGGATGGAGACAATTATGGATAGCTCCAAATACAAGTCTTTTTTAGCAGGAGTCCTACAGAGCAATTTTAGACAGCTTAAGATAAAGAAAAATGACAACAACCCAAAGCACAAACCCAACTCAACAAAGGAATAGCTTCAGAAGAAGAAGGTCAATATTTAGGAATGTCCGAGTCAGATCCCAGATCTTAATCTTATTAAAATCTGTAGAAGGGCTATGTACAGAACATCGCTTCACAAACTGATGGATCATTTTTTACAAGAAAGAGTATGTGCTAATTTGGGTGATCCATTAAGTCTGAGTGTAGTATGGCATGCAAAAGGTGCTTTAACAATATACAGTATAAGTTAAGGGGTGTGGATACTTATGTAAACAATTTATTGCAAGCCTTTTTCTCCTTGTTTCCATTTGTTTGTACATGTCTTATTAAAAGTGGGGAAAAAGAGCTCACATGATTTAACTTTGTTTAATTTTTTTAAACTTCTCAAAAACCTAGAGGCATTAATTTTACGTTCCCTGTTCCTTCTCAAGAGTGTTTGTTAAGTGGTATGGATTTAACCAGTGAACATGTCTGCTTGCTGATTGGTCTAAAGCAAATGCTACTAATGTCATGTTAAACAAAAGGACACAATGGAGACATTTTCACACCGTCTTGTCTCAACCCACACTTATCTGCTGAGTGCGAATCATTCAGCTTTAAGGGTGACATATTTAAAAGAAATAGCCTGAAAATTTTAAGTTAAACTGTAAGATTAAGTCAAATCCAGAACTAGCTATAATGAATTACATAAAAAAAAATTTTTTACCACAGGACAGCACCTTCTCTGACATCTTCCTTTTATCTTGGATAACTGTTGTTTGCTGAACGCTTTCCTTTTATAATCTAATTACGAAAGCATCCTTCTAAAGTAATTATGGAAACTATATGCATGTGAGGTGCTCAGATCAGCTATGATGAATCACACCTATCAGTTCCCTACAAGTTTTCCTGCAGCAGTGTGTCGCAAATGAGAACACCACGAAGAAGATGAGTCACTTAACATTTCCTTTGTGTCTTCATGTCACATGCCTCAAGGACTGTTAACATATTTTTATTTTTGTGGAAGGGCTATATACAGTGTATGGCTCAGAACTCAATTTAGCAGAAGTGTGTTCAAGTCCTGTAGGCTTTTGGGCACAAGCATCCATCACTCAGAGTTGAAAATTGCTGCTCTTTTTTTAAACTTCAGTAAAGATCTTTCATCTCTTCCTCTAAATGATGTCATCGTCAGAGCCTTCATGCGCATCAGATAAGTGTGTGCTGAGACAAAACCGGTGACCAGATGGTGAGAAAATGGCTCCATTTGCCATTATTGTCAGCGTCAATAAACTATACAGCTTTACATCAGTATTAATTTACACAATCTATATCAGAGGTCTAAAAGCTAGAGAGGATCTCTTTAAAGCACATTAACATCATTGGAATGAAAACAGGAACAAGAACAGATGGCGTCCCATCAACAGCTGACAGACTGAGTGGATCGTTGTCTCAGCATGTCTGCTGATCCACCCTCTCAGGTGTGAGTCAGCGCTGGTGTGTGTGAGTGTCAGGATAACCGCTGTGTGGTTATTTCATCATCATTTCTTCTTAGACAAAATAAAATAGTCAGGAATCATAATTTCAAGTCACTACAGCACGTCAGAACACCTGCTTGGTGTAAACCTGAATTAAAACCGAATACACTGACTTGAAAAACGCTGAAATGGCAAAACTCACAGATGATTGTCATTACTGTCTGCGCACTGAGCAAACATGCCTTTATCTCTCATAGCAAACACTTCAGCAAGTGATTTCAGAGTTCAGGGTGAGTGCATAAAAATGAAGTAGAGCTTTTTTTTCTGCATAAGGTTAAAGCAACATCGGTATTCAAATTCATTACAAAGACAAAGTGTAAAAAAATTCCACCAATTACTTTCCACAAAAAGCAACGACAAACCAACATCACAGCAAACAAAAATTCTCTCTCTCTCTCTCTCTCTCTCTCTCTCTCTCTCTCTCTCTCTCTCTCTCTCTCTCTCTCAAAGGTATTTAGTTCCAAGTCATGTTCAGATTTCTGACAGTAAACGTCTCACCTGCCCCGGTAGAGAAAGCCACTCATCTTTCGCTGAATCCAAACCACATGTGTGAAGAAAGTACAGACGAGAACAAGCTCCAGCTAGAAACTCCTTTAGAGAAAATTGCCTCTGCTCTGATCCCGGGCCAGTCCTTTAGACGAGAACTCTTTATTCCAGTTTTCACTAACCATGCAGCCTGGGAGTCTACACAAACACACACGTATACACAAACACGTGTATGTGTGTGTGTGTGTGTGTGTGTGCAGTCTCCCTTTCTCACAGGTCAGTCGAGCAGAGATGGTCAACTGACGTGGCAGATTCAGACTCAAGGGCAGCTACAGTCCTGGCAAGCTTTGCTCTCACACATCCACACACGTGCTGAGGGGTAAACAACAGTGAGGTGAAGGCACACACACTCACACACACATGCTCACAGTGTGCCTGGCTCACTCTGAAAGCCTGATCTGTTCTAGCATGTCTCAATACACAGGATTCTCTCTGTGTAGGTGTGAGTGCAACCCATACACGGCCTTCCTGCTCAGGCATGAGTGTCAGCCGCTTGACTATTCGCCCCCGGCCGTGTGTACTCTGGGTGGAGAGATGAGAGGGAGGAGAGACACAGGTTCAGACAGGCTTGTAACAGATAAAACACATTATTTTCCTGTCTCTGATGAGGATTCCTTTCAATGCTCTTTTAGCGTTATGGAGAAGCCGAAGAGGCCTGAGCTAAAGATACTGTACATGAACAAAGAATTTTACGGTTGAAGGCAGTGAGGAAATATTGCTATAAATAACACACAATCTCCCACAGTGAAAACAATAGGAAGTCAATATGTCTTGTATCTCATATTTCCTATTACATGTAATGCAAACTAAATATAAGATCATTACAACTACTACATAATCTTACATCATTATAATCTGTGATGGTCGTTCAAGTCATACTGGAACTTTTGATTGTGCAGGATAACAGAAGACAATTATGAGAGTAAAAACTCCCTTTGTTTCTTTATGTAATTCCCTGTTACACTAATGCACAGTGGGCTCTGAGCCACCTCGGCCGGGATCATCATTCACGGACCTACAGCTTTCTTTAAAATTTTAATTCACCAGAACTTTAAAAGATTATGTGCTACTTATGTGAGTTATTTTATAGCTTCCTTTATCACAATGCAGTACTTTGTGCTGTTCACACTCCTCACGTTTTGCACCATATTGCATTCTTTTTGTACTTTTTAAAAAAAATTCTATAATTATATTTGTATAACAAGAGTGATATTTGTGTTTGTGTTTGTATTTCGTATGAATTAATAAATGTTACGTGTTAGTAATTTATATTGCACCCATGAAAACTCTGAGGTTCATTCCAGCACTAAGCGAACAAATACCTTCACGCTCGTCATGTTCTCAGCCTGCCAGTATTACACAACCGTACAAATATCAGTCTTTAAAAAAAGAACCACCTGCCCCCTCTCTCTCCTCTTCATCCATCTCATTTAAATGTCATAGTAAACTGACTTTAGCCATCACCCCATGACGGCCTGCTGTGTATTTAATTCTGTAATTGCCAGCAGTTTGAAGTTGGCCTGTGAAATCTCACACTTCTCAACTCCAGAGAACAGAGGTGTGTCCTCAGATCCACTGTAATGCATCAAAGTGTTTCAAGTGTTTCTCTCTCTTTCTACATTATAAACTTTGAGAATGTTGAGAATCATGTACGCATTTGCATAGATCTAGGATCAATTCTGTGGAATATAGTGGAAGAGCTTTGGGGAACAAAAAAATTAAGGCAGTGTACACGTGTGCATGTGAAATCCAGGAGCTCCAGTGCGCCTGTAATTACCAAGACGTCTGTACCGTGCAGCCAACTGTCCATCGAGTCACTGTGTTTGAACAGCTGTGGTATGTTTTACAGAGAGAAAATCTTGAGCCAAATGGAGAAGTCACACTGTTGTTATCCAAGTACAGGTGAAGTAGTCATAATTAGCAGACTATATTTATGCTGAAATCAAATAGAGGGTATAATTATTACAACTTCACTATACTTTACCATTGAGTGATGGTAAAGTATTGTCAAATCATCATGGCTACTCAGAGCATCAGTGATAAACAAATTAGCATGCCACACCTTTAAATGAGATATACTGTACATCAGTCAACAACAGTCAATCATGTTCGCTTACCAAATCACGGACAGTAACTCGACAGCTTAAAGAGGAAAATATAAGCAGGCTAGCTTTTTCCTAACAAAATACATGCATGTTTTATGTACCATTTTGTAGCTCAAATGCATAAAGATAAAAAAAAATTACATGCTTCCAAGCTGCATCTTCTCACTCATGTGGTGAGTTGAAGGCAGCGTTAGCCTTAGAGTTCATCTGTCTGCTTGCAAGGTGATTAGATTTTTTGCACCACAGCTCAGATGTAGCTGTTTGAGAATTTCTCATAATCATTTTAAATCCACTTGAATATTCTGTTCACGGGAAAACAAATGTGATGGGAATTAGACAAACGGAAATGCTGGTTGTTCAAAACCCAGGTTGGATTCCGTGGGCACTATTACTACTACATCCTTTTTTCCATATCGCTCACACTGTGTAGGGTCACAGGGGTCTGGAGTCTATCCCAGAGAACTCTGGCCATCAGGCAAAGTACACCCTGGATGATATGCAACAATTTCACTCACATACCCAATCATACTACCGGCAGTCTGGAAGCACCAGTCAGGCTACACTTCATTTATTTAGACTATAGGAGAAAACCAGACTACCAAAAGTAGTCTTACATCAAGCACAGGACAACATGCAAGCACAGTGTACAAAACCAGAGCAGGGGTTTAAACCCATAACCCTGGACATGTAAGGCAACAGTGCTAATCACTGAGCTATTGCTCTGACTGCTACAGGTTCACGAAACAATATTTTATTAAAAATTCTGGATTCTCTACATCCAAGGTATTTGACAAAATAATACTGTATTCAAAAAGGTAACAAAAAAGAACAGGTAAACAAAATCTATAATAATTTTCTTTAGTGAAATTAAAAGACACCTATTATGCAAAATTAACTTTTTGGTACTTTTTGGACATTTACATCATAGTGTGTGTACAGATAAAATATGAGAAAATGCCATTAATTTTTTAAATCATTTTTCCTCACATCATATTTTTCCCATTCCCACCCTTCCCCACTGCTCCCTATCACACAACAACCAACCAGGGAGCGATAGGGATGTCGCATGCTTTTTATAAGGACCATGTAAAGTAAATGAATAGAAATGAAATCTATGTTGAGATCTTGGCATTGTGGGGGCCAAACAATCACTTTCAGGACTCCGTGTTCTTCTCTACATAGAAGAAAGTTCTTAATGACATCAGCTGCGTGTTTGGGGTCATTGTCCAGCTGCAGAATACATCTGAGGTCAGTGAGACGCCTCCCTGATGGTATTGCATGATGGAGGAGTATCTGCCTGTATTTCTCAGCATTAACAACACCATTAATCTTGATCAAATGTAAGATGATGCTGGTTTAAAGCCAAAGGGAAGTCACACCAAATATTGATTTGATTTAGATTTATTTTCAGTTTGCTTACATTTATTTAATTAATCAAATAAAAACACCCACACACTTACTCACTCACTCACTCAATCACTCACTCATCGTTTATACTGCTTTATAGGTCAGGGAAGTTTTCAGGGTCAGGGGAGTTTGGAGCCTATCCCAGGAGACTTAGGGCATGAGGTGGGTACACCCTGGACAGGGTGCCAATCCATTACAGTGCACACACACATACACTCACTCACACACTTATTCACACATTATGGGCAATTTGGGAACGCCAAATCTGCCTAATCTGCAGGTCTTTGGACT
Organism: Clarias macrocephalus; assembly: GCA_011419295.1. Lineage (NCBI taxonomy): Eukaryota > Metazoa > Chordata > Actinopteri > Siluriformes > Clariidae > Clarias > Clarias macrocephalus. Next base: position 104,680 of record JAAGKR010000812.1, read on the forward strand.
GTGGGAGAAAACCCACCAAGCACGGGGAGAACCATGCACAAAGAGAGCCTGGTCAGGAATTGGACCCAGACCCTGGAGGTGCAAGGCAACAGTGCTAACCACTAAAGTGGTTACTTTAGAGTATTTTTTTCAAACCTGCTTAAAATGTTTGCACAGTACTATATAACAGGTGCCTTTCATTGGACCACATTTTTTTAGGTATAGTACTAACCAAATACCACGAACACTCCAGAAGATCTGGTATTTGGAAACGTCTGGTCATCCAGATTCTTAAGCGTGTGCATTTTCTTTTAAGCTTATTATTAAGCTTATTATTATTATTATTATTATTATTATTATTATTATTATTATTATTATTATTATGAAAAGGGATAATAAAAATAACATGTTTTATTAAAGAATTTGTTCAGTGTCATTTAACAGTATGCATGTGGGACAAAATCACATATACCCAATAAACGAAAACAGTATAATCGGAGAGAAACATATTTCAAGATCCTTATAATTGTACTGATATGTGTCTAAATGTTCAGAGATTTATATTAAAACCTCAGAATTACATAATTTCGCAAAACGTTCATGACGACTGGGTGTTTCTGATGAAGTGAGTGATGTGTAGCCATTTTCCCCCTAAACATAAACATTGTTATATCTACCAGTGTAAACAGTTGGTGGTATGAGCGAATATTCTGAAGGCACCATGGTGCAGGTTAACCTAGACCAAGAGAATGTGACTCTGAGCCATCTGTGTCGAATGAAACCCGGGCGATCCTCGCTGCTGATGTTAAGGCTGATTAGAAACAGGACTTGTCCTTCATTTGTGCATGGAGGAAAGAAGAGATGTGCTCCCTAATTTACTTTGTCACATTTTTACAAGCTGTTAATGAGGCTCTTTAACTCTGACAACATGTGCATGCAGCTCTCTGTGTCTGTCTGGTACCGGGAATTGGAAGCAGATTCAATGCCATGAGAATGATAAGTTAATTACAGGGGTGTGCAAATCCAAGGTATTTGACAAAATAATACTGTATTCAAAAAGTAACAAAAAAGAACAGGTAAACAAAATCTATAATAATTTTCTTAAGTGAAATTAAAAGACACCTATTATGCAAAATGAAATTTTTGGTCATTTTTGATCATTTACATCATAGTGTGTGTACAGAAATATAAAATATGAGAAAATGGCATTAATTTTTTAAAATCATTTTTCCTATTTTTTGTCCACTAATGTGCTTGAACACTCCGTTCAAATTTCTCGCCTGGTAGGAAGTCATGGTGAAGAGGCCCCTCCTTTGTTGCAACTCCTGGATATGGTCTTGTTTCCTGCCTTCTGATTGGCTAGAAACTTGCACTTCCACAAAGGGGCATGAAAGTGTATTTGTGTTTAAAGAGTGTGAAACAGAGAGAGTTGCATTTCAGCTGGAACATTAATAGAAACTATTTGCCTCTAACATTACAGTATGTTAGCGTGTTAAAAATGAGAGAAAAAAAAAATAAAAACACCAATTATAATGTGCAATCGCCTTGACAGAACTTTTTTTTTGTTTGTTTGTTTTGCCTTGGGCTTTTTCAAAGCTATTGCCCCCTACCCTCCAGCCCCAACATCACTAAGAGTATTCATATTAACAGCCAGTGTACTTGTGAATCATCACATAACCAAATGATAATATTAGCAAGTACATTGATTGCATCAGCAATATTTGTAGCATATTAATGTAGCATATTTTTTGCCAAAAAAATTGAAGTTACTCTGATATAATTTTAACATCATAAAAATTCCAATCATTCAATGAACCCATTAAGTTTAAATAGAACATATCAGCTTGTATTTACACCTACCTGCTAAGCATTCAGGAAAGTATTATATATTCCCTGTTCCATAATAAATGGCATTATAACTTTAATTTCTTGTATGCCATTGTTTGTTTTGAGGATGGAAAAAGAGCAGTGTAAGGCCAGTTGTCCTGTCCTGAACACATAAACTGAATAAACTTTGCCACTAGTGATTCACTGTGTGTGAATCACACACATATATACTGTACACACGCATACACACACACATGCGCACAGTACAGCCTGTCCTGTAAATCACTATATTATAGGAATATCCCAAACTGGCCTGTGAGTAATAATAAAAAACATTTTGCATGTGTCCCTGAAAATGATGTCCACCCAGTTAGCCCAAATCCCTAAGAAACAGATTTTTTTTCTGTTCAAAAAAAGATTGTCAATGACTCGGCTGTACAGACATCTACTACCACAGCATTTCCTTTACACTTTGCCATTTTGAAGATGCAACCCTATTAACAAAACATGAACATTAAGATTTTTCCCATACTTTGTAGCTTGATTTTAAAAATGTTTTATGATAAAAAAATTAAGCATCAAAATTTGTTAATTAAGCTATATCACACAAGTGAGTTCTGTTATACTGAATATCAGTACAGTACAATGTTCAGCATAACAGCATGGCCCTGAGCATGATATTGCTTTTATACAACAGTTCCACAAACACCATTTATACACCAAATTTATTATCAACAGATTATGATGTGTTTGTTTATTTAGCCAGTAAGTTTGCTCTGCCTACATGTATCTTTTCATGCCTGGCGGAACTAACTAACTGGCAGAGCTGGCGACCAACAGTTAGTGTAATTAATAGGGACAAAAGTAGGATTAAATTCAGTACTATGTAGCCCAAAGGTGAGGAGAATAAACATGGAGGTGGTGGAAAATTACAAGATTTACATTATATTTGCATTTATACTATTGTAGAAAATCAGCTGACTTACGATTTCTGGGGTAAAATTCCAAATAGCATTGAATGGAAAACTAGTACACAATGTCACTGATCAGAAGTTAGAGAGGGATTTAGGATTTAGCCTTGTGTTAGAAGCTAATAAAATTTGTAGCTCGTGTTAGTCATGAACAGAACAATACATAATAGTTCAGGGGCGACTAAGGATGACTAAGGATTGAGCAATTCCTAAGGGGACCATGTGTTGTTTAAGATGACATAACATGTACAGTATGTGCCTGAAATTGCTTTTGTGACTGGTTTGGAATATGGCATTTGGCAGGCAGTTGATCTCTCCTCAGTTCTGCGTACAGACCTTCTTTCACTCATGCAGACAGTTAGAGTAATTAATTATTGTAGAGCACCTGTGATGTGGAGTGATGCATATAGTTAAACAACAGCATGAAGATTTCTTTCAGAAGGACCAGGCAGACCAGCTTGTGATAATTTACCCTTTCCTTTAAATTGAACTGTAAGACTCTTAACAGTAGAAAGAGGATTTTAAAATTCATAATTATTTGTCTCTGGGGCAGTCCACTCTTATACTGACAGCAATCCGATCTATTCTGAATGAACATCAGAAATCTATGTGGACTTTTCACATCTAAAAAAACTTAAAGATGGAGATATTCCAATCTGAAAGAGAGGAAACAAATGGTAGTCATAATAATGGCAATAAAATATTGGTGCATGCATTTTATCATACTATTAACTGTCTATTTACTCCTTGCATGTCTACATGAGATCACTTAAAAATGAAGACTTTTCTGCAGCACATGGAGCATATTTCCAGGGAATGTATTTTTTTCTGTGTGCGTTTTGTGCATAGGTTTTCTTTGTGTGTGTGTGTGTGTGTGTGTGTGTGTGTGTGTGTGTGTGTGTGTGTGTGTGTGTGTGTGGGTGTGTGTGGGTGTGTGGGTGTGTGTGTCAATCAAGTAAAGTCAATTTTATTTATATAGCGCTTTTAACAACTGACATTGTTGCAAAATCAAAAGAAGTAAGTTTGTATGAAATGTGAATGTGTATGAATCAAACTGATGAGATTGTTCCTGATGAGCAAGCCGAGGGCGACGGTGGTAAGGAAAAACTCCCTGAGATGGTAATAGGAAGAAACCTTGAGAGGAACTAGACTCAACAGGGAACCCATCCTCATCTGGGTGATAACGGATAGCAGGGATTGATCAGCATAATAATGTGTAAGACTGGAAGTTCAGTATAACGGAAGATGTGTTAAAATTAAAATTAAACTTAAAAGGAGTCCAGTTTGTTCCTGGAGGCTCCATGCGACAAGATCTCCAACCAGAAGCAGGACTCCAGGACGGGTTAGACAGGTCCAGAGGGCAGAGGGGTCTGGATTACTGGCAACTCAGGAGCGACATGTATAGCTTGACAGAGAGACAGGGAGAGGGGAAAGGAGAGAGGGAGAGAGAGGAGAGAGCAGAAGAGGAGAGAACAGAAGATAAGTAGATATCGCAGTTAGGTATGGTCACAGTCAACATGTATAAGGTGAATGTATATTTAGTGCAAAGTGCAAGCAGGGACTCCGGCAGGACTAACTATAACAGCATAACTAAAAGGGAGAGCCAGAAGGAAACACACACATGAGGGCTCCCTGAGATGTAAAGCAACCAATCACTTCACCGTCAACAAACCTGAGTGATCAATGAGAGTGGGGAGGACAGCATCTAAACATACCAGTTCACCAGAATACTCTACATCCATGAGTCCCCCAGATCTGCTCCTTTACCTAAGGCTAATCTATTTACAAAAATGCTTGGCTAAATAAATAAGTTTTTAGCCTAGACTTAAACACTGAGACTGTGTCTGAGTCCCGAACATTAATAGGAAGACTGTTCCATAACTTTGGGGCTTTGTAAGAAAAAGCTCTGCCCCCTGATGTAGTTTTAATAATACGTGGTACTGACAGGCAGCCTGCATTCTTTGATCGAAGTAGGCGTGGCGGATCGTAAGACACTAACAGTTCACTCAAATACTGTGGCGCGAGACCATTTAGTGCTTTATATGTCAAAAGTAGTATCTGTGTGTGTGTGTGTGTGTGTGTGTGTGTGTGTGTGTGTGTGTGTGTGTGTGTGTGTGTGTGTGTGTGTGTGTGTGTGTGTGTGTTGTATGTGTGTGCAATTTCAAGGTATATTGGTGCCCATAATTTTCAGGATAGGCCCCTGATCCAGCACAATCCTGATCATGATAAAGAAAGCTAGTGAGGAAATTTTGCAGGTCAGTCAGAATAAGATCTCCAACAGTTTTGCTTATCAAATCTCCCTTTTCCCCCCTTTAATTGCTTTCTTTAATTGCGGTGTCTGGCATGAGGATTTTGCCAGTCGATTCTTTGGGTGCTGTAGGGTGCAAGTGGGCTTCAGTGAATTGGATTTGTTTGTCTGTGCGCCTTTTATTCAGCATTTTGTGCTGCATTTTTCTGTGGGATCAAACCAGGCAGCTGGCCCCTGGTCTCCACGGGCATGGGTGTGCCTTTGGTACTCATGATCCTGACACCAGTTCAATGTGTTAATGTGGTGTTAAAGTTATGGCTGATTGGTGTACTTGAAATTTTCCATTTAGATTTACATTTGTTTACTTTGCTTAGCAGATAGTATCTCTTTATCTATATCATGTATTTGTCAGTGAAGGTACCATAAGAAAGAAATGATAATGACAGAGAAATACACATATTAATTAGAGATGACTTTGTCAATGAGAATTAAAAGCATTCTGATTATTTCCAGAAACAGAAGCTGAACCTCTTAACCAATGCTGTATGGTCATAAAATAACATGTGGCCACCCACACTTATCCCATGGCCACCAATAACAGGTTGTCTCAATGCCTACTGGGTATTTGTAGGCCACCTAGTGGTCAAAACCTAGCAATAGAAATTCTGTACACTAAAAACAGATCTGGACTCTGAAATTCACATCTCCCATTTGGTTACAGTACAATTAATATTATAGTTTTAAAAAGTAATATTGTTTTTTACATTAAAAAATAGTTTTTAATTAATAAGTCTTAAAGTAATCTTCCTTCATCAATGAATTTAATTTCTGCACAGCTGTTTGAAGTTAACACAAGATATACAGTATCATATTTAATTTATTACGCTGTGATATTACACTGATTTCTTTAAATTACAAGAGCGTGATTACAAGAGCATTACATGATGTTAAACTCCTTTTTTCCCAGAGATACAGAGCAATACTTGATGTCATTATTAGAGAATAAGACTCTGCTTACAGAAAAGTCACACAAACTTTACATATTCATGTGGATAATCGATTTAGATGTGAATTTCTAAACACTTCATTTTATGCTTCACGCAATGTTATGTTCACATGCATGTGATGATTTCCCCCCAGATGTCATTTTTTAAAATCTCATTTGTTTTTCAAATTTTTCTTTTTTTCACAAAAAGGTTATATTCTGTAATCTTTTTCTGATTTGATTAAATTCACTTTATTACTTTTTAATGTGTTTCTTACATGATTCAATTATTTTGCCAATTATTTTCCACATGTAGATCATATGGTTTTACTTATTAAAGATGTGAGGTACTCACATAATTAACTTGATTTTTAATGATTATTTGTTTAAATTCTCATGCAATTTTATTAATTGTCAAATTAAAATTTCACCCTAATTTTTGCAAGGATGTGTTTTTTATTTTCTCACATGATTCAGCTGGTTTGCATGTTATTTGTTTTCGCATGCAAATCATGTGGTTAAATTTTTTTTTTTAGATGTGAGTTGCTCACATAATCCGGTTGATTTTAATAGTTTTATTTTTTCACATGCTGATCTTCTTTGATTTTCTTTCATGCTAATCTTTTTTGCTTTGATTTTTCTTACATGTAATTTTCACACTTGACAACAAAATCTTCACCATATTTACATTTTACATTGTGAATTAATTGTGTTTCATTATATTTTCACACACACTCTTCATGTGGTGTCCTTTCATTCAGATATGATTTTCTTATGCATATAATCTGGTTTCATTTTTTCTGATGTGATTTTCTCACATAATTAAGCTGATTCTTAAGAAAATTTTACAAAGAGATCATGTGGCTTCATTCATCTTATCTGTCATATATATATGACAACTATTACATGTAACTCATGTGGTTTCAATTATTTTATAAGTGATTTTCTCATATGAATAGTTATGAAGTATTTTCACAAGAAAAAAAAGAGATCATGTGGTTCCATTTATCTCACGCGTGATTTTCTCAATTGACAAATTAGATTTTCACAAGTTATTGTTTTGCAAGCAAGTCATGTGGTTTTAATTTTTAGTTTGTGATTTTCTCACTCAGTTTAATTGGTTTGTGTGTTATTTGGTACACACAGTTCATTTCAGGTTTAATTTCCTTCAATTTCTTTTTTTTTACATGATCAATTAAATTTTCGCGTTACTTTTTCTTTTCTTTTTTTTTTCTTTTTTTTTACAAACAGCTCATGTGGTTTCATTTATCCCACATGTGATTTCCTCACAGGATTCTTTTGATTTACATGAGCAGGTTATTATTTTTTTCAGATATTTTTAATTTTGGGAGCAAGGAGCACTTTTGTTCAGGTACTTTTTTCATATTTCACAATCCAAAAAGAAGGTCAGGACTCAATCCTGGGCTATTGGACTTGTCTTAGTGTGCTGCACTCGCCTACAGTTTGGTGAATGCTTACCTTTCAGTCAGTGAGTTTTGAAATTTAGTAAAATCAGAGGGCATTTGTTAACGCACTTTAATAAACATTAAGTTCACGCACTTTTATGAACATTATGAAATGCATCTACCCATTTTTTTCATTGTAAAAAAAATACAACCCACATAAATGAGTGTGAAAAACATATCACATAAAATATATGTAAAGTTTTAAGTGTTTTTTTTTATTTAATTTTTTTATTTTTACATTATTGTTGTACAAGCACCGGGAAGCACTGCCCAGGAGTCTGTTGTGTGCGTAAAGGAACCTCCCTCCTCAAAGTCACCTAATCATCACTCTGTCTCTCAGCAGCCCTTTGGTTTGTTTGAAGCTGCCATAACAGTCTGTGATTCGCCAGCCATTCCTCAGCGTCCATGTTCATTTTACCCAAGTGCACTTTTGTTTTTCTAATTATTGATCCCCTGGTTCTGATGGCGAGCCCTGAGGGAAGGCATCATGTGGAGGCGGTATGGGGTTCAGCTTGGCAGTGAGAGAACAAGCCGAACGCACGAAAGGAGGAAATGCGCCGCATTCCTCTGAGCTCCCTTCAGAGTGGCTTACTGCTGATCCTGATGCAGACGTGAGGACTACATGCTGAAAACCCTTCTTATTATATTGTGCTCTCAGTCGTCTACAATGTAAAAAAAGCAAGACTGCGCATTTTTCCTTTTACCTTGCAATAAAATGGATTTAGCTGCAGGAATGCTACGGACAAGATTTTTAACTTTAGTGGCTTAAGATTTTTCAATTTGTGGCTATTTTCCAATGCCTCATGAGTCATATTTTAGATTTTAAAATGGGGGAAAATGTCCAGAAATTTTGGAAAGTGGTGATTGGCTTAGTCTCACAGGATGTTCCGTCAGCATTGATATGTTTGCAGTTTGTCCATAGAGACACTACTGGAAAGAAGAAACTGTGATTATCAGAGTCGCCTTACTAATTTTTCTTATTACACTTAAATTCAGCTGTATATGTACATGTATATCTTTTCTACTGATTATACCTCTGAGCCATGTCTTCACTTAAAACAAGCAACGTCCCTGAGGGTTTACAAAACTCGCTTCAGTATAGAATTCCACACTTGGGATAAAAGAAAAAAAAATAACTGTGGATGGAGAACAAAATGAAAATTCAGTTCTCAAAGCCCACATCCATCTCCAAATGGAGACTTTTCCTCCCGGGGAATTGAATCTCTTTCATGAGGCCTTGACCGAGTAAATCTACACAACCCTGACCAAGAGAGATCATTTCTAGCATGAAAGCAGGATGATTTTGTAAGAGAACACAATTGATGACTTGAGGTAAAACAGGATTACTCCATCCCCATGAAAACAAAATGTCAAAAGCAGCTGCCATGAGTTGTTGGGTTTTTTGTCCCCATGGATAGTCTTAGACACACCAGAACAATCATTTTAATAAATGGCAGAGGGGTGTTTTGGCATTAAACACAAACATATGGTTATTAGGGGTCTACCATAAAATACAAGAATAAAGATAAATGCCAATGAATGTCAGTTCAGCACAAGCGTACAGTTATTAAGCCATTAGACACACACACACACACACACACACACACACACACACACACACACACACACACACACACACACACACACACACACACACACACACAGCGATACAGTATACATATCCATCTGAAGGCCCAATCCCGACAAATTATCTCTTGTGAATTAAATACAATCTGAACTATGTGATCTAACTGACCTCAAGCGTATAATGTAGATGGAACTGACAAAAAACAAACCTATATGTCTCTGTGTAAGTAGCTACAATTTAGACCTAAACGGATTACATTGTCCAAGCTAGTAATTAACATGATTATTAAATGTTATTCTTAGCTAGCATTTATCCAGAGTGAATTTCAGAAGAGCTGTGACGTCTCTATCGATAAACACATCTGATTCACTACGTTAATAAGCGTAGAATCAGTCTAAAACACTCTCAAGTAGGGCTATTGAGCTAGCTTTAAGAAATGTTTCCGCACCTTACTTACTTATCAGTGCTATGACCAAAGGTTTGTGTACACCCATTCCCATGTACAGTTCAATCCAACCATCCAATACGCTCCACTCTTCTCTTCTGAGAAGGATTTTTGTTCATTCAGCTTTGGTGAGGTCAGGTGTTGCTGTATGTGGGGACCTGATGTTGAAACATCGAGGAGGCTCCGGTTCGAGGTTATCCCAAAGGTGAGTTCAGTTAAGGTTCTGTGCAGGACACTCGAGTTCTTCTACTCCAACCTTAACACACTTTGGGGTTTGTGGCAAGAGTTTGGGAAAGAAACACATTGGATGTACAGGTCAAGTGTCCACATACATTCAGCCCATCAGGATTAAAAATCAGTGGTTGATTTGTTGTTGTTGTTATTTTTTCTCTTCTGAGTTTGCGCTATGCTGTAGATGGTTATTTGTACTTGAGCAATGAATTAGTGTACTTCTACCAGCTCTCTGCTACATATAGTTAGGAATCTAGGAATGTTTAAACAGTTGTGTTTGCAATTAGTCTTATAGATTAATGAAAACCGGATTTGAGTGCCACGACTCTCTGCACACATGCTGCCACAATGCCGTCATTAAAATGGATTCTAATGACAGTCACTGATTCAGGCCAAAAGGGGAAAAAATGGTGTCTGTGCTCCAAGTTGCTCACATGTGTTTGTTTGCACGTCCCAGTTCAATTCATCTGACTGTGACTTATAGATCAGACATAGGACTGCATGATAAGGACCGAACATCTTCCACGTATATTAAAACCACATAAAATAGGGTTTTGTTTAAAGACTAATGCATATTATTTTGACAAATTCTGAACAACACACGCTCAGCTTTATACTGATTAGTGGGAGTTTTTATATAAGAAAAGTAAAAAAAAAAAGTTCTATATAAAAGTATAATATACTAGTAAGAGAAAGATGTTTTCTATAACTAAAGAAACCAAGAATATTAAAAAGCAGACTAAAAGAGAAATCTGTCTTGGTTGTAATATTTTTTGTCTGTTTAACAGAAAGTCCATCGCATCTTGTTTCAATCAAAATGAACCAAAACAGTTGTGAGTGCTTGCGAGTGGTTATCTTTTGCACCAAATAATCAGGTATTAGTTTTAACACCTTTGTTTAATAACAATAATAGAATTAATTTCCGTTCTGCACGTATTTCATCACCTCCTGCCACTTAAACTAAATGGATAATTAGGAAAAATAAACCCCTGGGTCCACTTCCTGAACAACTAGCTTGCTCAATTTGAGCAAGAGTGTTTGTGTTTGTGTGTGTGTGTGTGTGTGTGTGTGTGTGTGTGTGTGTGTGTGTGTGTGTGTGTGTGTGTGTGTGTGTGTGTGTGTGTGTGTGTTTATATCTATGTGGGGACCAAATAGGAATATCTGACAGTTTTGATGTTTGCCTAGCCCCACAAGGAAGGCTGCTATTTTATATTAAAAATGTATACATATATTTTTAAATATAGCATTTTTTAAAAACTGTGTATGCTTTTGTGTGTGTCTGTGTGTGTGTGTGAGTGTGTGAACCTCTCACACTTTGTCTCTGTCTCAGTATTTTCATGTGCCTCCATATATGTGCCTCCGTGTTGGTGTGTGTGTGTGTGTGTGTGTGTGTGTGTGTGTGTGTGTGTGTGTGTGTGTGTGTGTGTGTGTGCGTTTGTCCATTTCTGCCCTGTATGCATGAGGAGAAAATTAAAAGCAGATTTTCTGTGACTTTCCATCATCTCCAAATTGCACATTTGTTAGGGAATTCAACTTGGCACAAGATGTGACTGTAATATTTGTTTCGGAGCATATACACCCCTCTCCTTTGACTAAAGGAACTTCTGAAAAACTTTCCAAAACGAGGTTGTCTCTGAAAGTGACAACTGTCTCTAAAGGGAAAAAGGGGGGGAAAGTTTCTTTCGAAATGAAGAAAGATAGATAAGGTAGGTAGATCTAAGTCTGTGTCATTAAGTCATTAGCTTGGACTTGTTAGGGGAGATGTGATGGATTAGCACGCTAACAAAGATTAATGGCTGGATTCTTTCCTTTATGGAAATGTACAAGAATGGGCTGTGGTCTGTAATAGGAGATGAGCATAGCTATCGTAGCAAAAGTGCTATAGTAATAATAAAAATAATAATAATAACAATAATAATAATTTAATTTGCGTTCAAAGTTGTTCCCCCGTTCATAAGCATCTGTGTTTGTTTATTTGACATTTTGACTATTACATTTTAAGTTAATTTGAGAATTTTAAATATAGTTTGCTGATTGAAGAGAGCAATCAGATGTTGATGTTATCCCTCAGAGAATCCCCAGTGATTAAGTTATGGAATAAACCTTCAGAAACCTCCTGAGACAAACTAAGCTAACATTTACCCTGAGATCCCATCTCTTTAGAAAACGATCTCCTGACACATTTTCTCAGAGGAAGTTATGCGCCCCATCCTATTTGTGTTTCCCGTGGTTTTTTAGTCGCTTGCTTTGGACATTGACCTCAACGTTTTGCTTGGTCGCCACCGGTCACTCGACTGTTTTCTCTCCAGCATGGCGGCGCCGCTGGGACCTTCGTCGTCCCCTCACAAGGCCGACAAAGAGTAATGAGAGCAGGAAGCTATTTCGCTCAAATTAGGGACAGTTTAACTACCGAGGTCGGCCCACTGAAAAAGACCCGCGTGCCGCTCCTTGACTATATCAATGAACCTGTGACAAAGACTGAGGCGGTGTTTAAAAGGGTCAGCTGGTTAAAAGGGTACTTGACGTTTGATCTTTTTCAAGGTTCACGTGTTGGAGTCTTTTTGAGTACGTTTTATTGTGCAGACGCTTCGGGTCACGTGTGGAATGAACCCCTCGGTAGAAAGTCAGCTGCATTTAATGAACATGTGAGCTCCGTCCGTTCTGTGACCCGCAAGTGTCGAGGCTGATGTAAAAATCTACTCCTGTTTTGACCTGCAACCCTGAGAGAGTTCAGCATTGCTATTGACCTGCCTGAGGCGTTTGCTAGGAATACAAAAAACCCCACCATGACTGATGAGAAGATAAACTCATGCTCAGATCTTTCAGGCATGAATTCATAAATTTACAACTCATCAGAATCTCACTGAATCCTAACATTTTTCCCTGTGTGTTAATGACAAAATGTGTTTCACAACACAGGTGCTCAGAGACATCCTCTGTAAATATGATATATATATATATATCATGTTATTGCATGCTTTATCAAAGATTATTTTGCGTAACTAAAGTAAAAATAAAAAAAAAAGTAACTGAAATAAAACAGAAAATGATTTTAATCCCAGAGAAAACCAGCGTTGTGTTTTTGGTCTGTGTTCCTTCTCTTGTTTTAGCTAAAAAACATGAAAGCTGTCATCAGTTCATGCCAACATTCACATGTATTCTATTTTTTCCCCTCTAAATTATAAAAAAAATTGAATACCCACTCCCCATCTGTGGCATTTCACATGTAAATAAAAGCCTTTCAAATTATTGTTGTTTGGAGGAATATTTGCCTTTGTTTCATATTTGGGTAAAACTGAGGCTGATTATATAGTCATGACCAGGATCCAACGTCACATCAGTTACCATAATTGCTGTTTGGGTCTGCTCTTTGTGTGGTGCTGTATTTGAGGCTAATTTATCACAGAAAAAAGAGCGAGTTTAAAAAGCATGCTATAACATGCCACTCATAATCACGGCTAGTTAAAGGCTGAGGTTGGTTAGGACAATAGAATGTTTTGGTGCTTGAGCTAACACATAAAGCCATATGTTCAGGAATGTAAAACTATTAGTTTGGCCACTACGCTCATTCATATTTGTTGATGTACTGACCTCTATCAGTCCTTGATGCCATGGTGTACATGCAAATGTCACTGACATGCTGTGTGTAACTGCAATGTGTTTTCTGCAGGGCGCTGCACACACACACACACACACACACACACACACACACACACACACACACACACACACACACACACAGAACAGCAGGTGGATCATTGTGCTCAGATAGCCTCAATAACTCACTATAAGTGAACACAGTTTGTGTATACATTCTATACTGGCACTGAGTTGAGAAAATTCTTTTGGTTGTTCACCCTAACCACATGATTTTAACAGCTGGGCTGTATTTCACTCAAGGCCTGCAACATTTAAGCTTTTAATAGATTTTTTTTGTTGCACAAACCCAGATCCAAAAGCATCTCATTAATAAACTTTCCACTGTCATGAGGCTGTGAGGGGTTTGCTGAAGCTCTGACGAGATACACAGTGCAGGTATGAAGAAACAAAGGTGAGAATGACAACAAGAATAAGGTTAAAAAGGATTTTTTTTTTTTAACTAATGCATATGTAAACAGCTTGGCATACATGTGCTCACACAACCCCCTTAACTCATATACACTTCTGAGACACACAAGCACTGAGAACCCCCCTCCCCACACCCCCCGCCCCTCCAGTTCTCTTGGACTGTCTCCTCTGTAATAAGCTCCAGATGTGGTGCTGAAGGGGGTGAGGCGCTTGTATGTCATCCGCTGCGCTCGCGGCTCGTCTGAGGGGACGCCGGCAGGGCTGAGGGAGGGAGCGAGGGCCCCAGGCCCGAGGTGCTGCAGATGGGGCGAGCAGGTCACTGCCTACGCACATCTGGAAGCATTTCAGGTCAACAAGGCCATGGCTGCCTGAAAGGTGAGGCATACACACCCTGGCCTGGTGCAAGAAACATGCAGGAGTTTGGAGAGTGTGGTACAAAATATAAATTCATGAATTTTTAGTTAACAGGCATACATACAAACAAACCTGGGCTCCTGCTGTCTTTTGTGGAAATGGAGATAGACGTCAAGGCACGGAATATGTGCGCTTGGAGACGGAATAATCATAACATTGATGTAGGGATGATTGCTGCCATATCAAATATATAAAATTATCAACAGTCTTTCATGAAGGACAGAGTAGCACTGTTCAGACATATGTATACATTACCAGTAGGATGTAATATTAAACTATAGTACACCGGCCCTCAGAGTGCCATTAAAGAAAATTTGAAGCTACATACAAATGATGTGTAACATTAAAATCAAAATCTCAAAAAAAATGACCTGTACTAAATTAGGACCATCATCAGGAAGCTGCCATTACAGTACTTCAGCTATCTTAAAAGAACATAATGATTGTTTTGAGGAACATTGAACCACAAATAGATAGAAAGTTAATAGAAAGTGATATAAGTGTTAAGAAGTAAGAATTTATTCAGGAATAAGTTGTTTTATTCTAATCATTTAATAATTCAGTGAGTGAATGATTAAAAGCAGCATCAAAAGCTATGAAATATAGTTTTAAATAACCCAACACTTTAAATCACACTGGAACTGGACATTAAAAAAAAAATCAGTATAGTGAAAAGATTTGCAAATCAACTTGATTGCACTTTTTTACTTTTGGAAAATATTTGTTATGTATTTAAGAAGAGAAGAGAAGAAGTATTGAGGGCCAAACAAGTCAGATCTGAGATTAATAAAACAAGCATTTACTACACATTCTAAATAAATCATTTTCTCACACACAGTTCCACAAAGATGTACACAACTTCAACCCTGTTTAAAGTCACACCACTCTGACTCACACTTCTGTTATTAATCACTAAAATGACATGATGGGATTTTTTAAAAATTATTATTATTGGCATATTAGTTAAAGTGGGGGGGGGGGGGGGGGTTGTGTGCCATTATGTGGTTTTACTCTGTTGCCTGCAACAGAGCTGTTAGGAACACAATAAGTGATCTGTCCTTTTGAACCAATCTTAATATGCTTGATTACTGCTTGAAATGCAAGTCTCTTTATTCCCATATGCTTTGCATTTATGAAATGGCATACAGATTTAAAAACAACAACAACAACAAAAAAAAAAAAATAGGAAGTATAAGTTGTCCTAATTACATTGGTGTTAGTATGAGAAGTTACATGTATCACCAACAGCTACGTGTCAGTGGTACAGTACAGTAAGCTATATAAAATGAAATGTATGTAAGACATGACCTTCCTCGTTTACGACAACAAGGTGAACTGTTCAGTTGGTAGATGTTCCTTTCAGCTTTCTACAGTTCAGGTGGATTACTCATTCACATCTAAAAGAGCTGGAAAATCCAAAATTGTTTTTTTTCCCCCACATCTTGGGTAAACTCAGACTACAATCATCCACTTTGAAGAGCACACTTGCTTCAGTTGATTCTAAATATAAAGCCACAAAAAATGGGGTTAAATCATCCAGACATTAAGTCTGCCTTGCAGTCTCCACATTAGTCCAGAGTCTCATTTCCTTATTAAAGGATCTACATTCATCAGCAGTGATGAAGATTGTAACCAAAAAAATTTAAAAATAAAGGCGGGGAAGAAGAATCATAATTCCACAAGGAGGGTAGGACTGTTCTATTCCCAATGGAGTTTTGAAGAAAAAGAGGAATCTCAGACAAATTTGTCCTGTTCTTTAAGGCCTTCTAAGGCATCCAACTCCTTTGAGGCTTCCTCTTTGTCATTTCCATCCTCCCTTCTTTACTCTCTCACCCCCTCGTCTGTCTCAGTTAACAGTGGGGACCTGGTTGAGGCTGTACTCCTTGGCTTTTAGTCTTAGGTTAGCGATGCTGTTGGCCATGTTCATTCCCTGGGTGGAAGTGGTGTTGGCACAAGTGGGTGGGTAGGTTGCCATTGTGCTGGTGAACAGGAAACGAGCAATGAGCAAGAATGAGTGCACAAATATAAAAACGAATATTTAAAAAAATCTATAAACATCTATAAACAATCTCTAACCATACAGGCATCTCAGATATTATATATAATACATAAATGCACAGAATAAATACAGTATATATAATATGTTACTTTTGGCTAAGATGGCTATTTGTTTCATCTGAGATTGTTTATTTATTGATTTATTGAATTTAAAAATGAGATATAATAAAAATTAAAAAAAGAAAATTAGTACTTGCTTTCTGTGGGCAGCATTTTCTGAGGCACTCGTACTGGCCCTCCCTCCGAACTCGGAAACCAGCTTAAGAATATATAAATAGTTAAAGCTTTATGTGTACTTTATTGACACGTAAACATTGTGCACATCAGTGCATTAGGCAAAAAGACAACCGCAACTCTGCATTAGCTTGTTTTACGGGCCTCCTCCTTTCTACTCATAAGCATAAATATGCCAGAAAGTGGTTAAGAAACACATTTGCACAGTCAGAAATTGAGCGTTTGGCCCGACTCAGCTGTTTCGTACCGCTTGAAAGAACAGACTTCAGTGTAGACCATAACTAGTGTAACCAGAGTCACAGAAAATCCTGCCCAGTGAAGCTTTCCTCCTCACTGTGTTAGCATATATCTTATAGCCCAGAGGTCACAGGGCACAGCGGTGGATTTAGCATAGTTTGTTTTCAGATTATCACCTAACAGTGAAGGGTTTGGTACCTGATCTCCACTTCTTCCCCATTCCCTTCTACTACACAGAACTGATTGAGAATGTACATCTTTATATTATTAAACTTTTTTAACTAGCAAAATACCTTTTTGGCTATTTTGCTTATTTCAATAGAGAAAAAAAAACAGCCGTTTTTTGTTTTAAGAAAAAACAAAAATCTAATCAAATCAAATTAAAACAAATCAAACTGCTGGAAATAACCAGAAAGGTCTATAAGAGCAGGCTAGTAACAGAGATACAGAAGAAGTCATGTGCTGAGAGGGAACGCAAGAAAAACAAACAGATAGCTGGAGGGCATGCTAGGATAGAGTGGGGCATGAGAGTGGCACAAATGACACATTAAGGTTACTGGGGTTACCTGTAAGGGGTGGCGCTGCCCCAGGATAGGTAGTCATTGGGACGTGGGGCGGGTCGAGGCACGATGGGCTGCTCCACCGCCGTCACATCCCCTGAGTACGACTTGAGGAGTGAGGCATTCTTACTGGCCAACATGGCCCGCTCGTTACGGCGGAATTTGGCTCGTCGGTTCTGGAACCACACCTATGAGACACGAGAGGAAATTATTGCTTTCAAAGCAATTATGAAAATCCAGAGATTACACAGTAGGCATAATCAAACGTCTAGAGTAGATATTTGATATAAAGGGCATTATTGTCTGTTTTGGTGCAGGGTAAATTATACACCAAGATCAAAAAGCTGCTGGAATAAAACCTTTTTTTTCACTGCTTGGCTGATTCTCTTGGTAGACATAAAATGTAATACAATAATAATAATAATAATAATAATAATAATAATAATAATAATAATAATAATCATTTTATTATCATTATAATCATTATAATAATTATTATTAATACTGTTGTTGTTGTTGTTGTTGTTGTTTTTAATTAAAGACATTACAATCATGAAGAGAATAAAGCTTGTTCAGTGTGGTTTCCATGTAAAAAGATGCAGTATGGAAATTATTTTGTAGCTGTGGTTTTAAGCGAAGCACACTGCTAAAAATGTCTAGAAAACTTGGATGTGGAATTTTTGCTAATTGCGGAAAACTCTTCTGAATTTTTCTCATTACATGTCATCCTGAAACTTGAAAACACATTTTAAAACTAAACATGTGGCTTGCCGTTGATGCTTGTGTGTTCTAATCCTAGACTCTAGCAATATGGAGCATCTTGAGTGCAAATAGAAATATCATAAACTGTTTCTGTGTGAACCACTGAGAGACAAATACTGCAGAAGATATGTTTAAGATGTGTGATGCGATAAGCCCTCATAAGCCCTGTACAAAGATGAAATGATAAAGCTAGGCATGGTGGAGTGCCACTCATTTTTGTCTAAACAATGGTGTAGGAGCAGACACAGGCTCCCTTCCCAAGCCAAGGTCTGGTGGAGGCGCAGTGTCCGGTTACGCAGCGCCTCAGGAATGAGCTCAAAGTCGCTTTTATCAAAGCCTTTCGGAATCGCTCACCCTCTCTGGGACACATTAATTGCAGATGTGTTTTCTCTCGCATTTTCTTTCTTTTCCTCTCTCTCTCTCTCTCTCTCTCTCTCTCTCTCTCTCTCTCTCACTCTCTCTCTCCCTTTCACTGTCTCTCTCTCTCAATCTGTAAATGGGCACAAACCTCATCTTTTAGCAAAAAAGGTCTCTCTCTCATTATAACATGTGGAGACCGGCTCAGGCCTGAAGCATGTGCTTTCATTCTGCTCTTTTCCATGTAGAGCACTGATGGGAACTTTTTTAGTGCCATTATGGTTGATACATGAATTATCACAGAACCAAACACTAATGTCTTTATACACTTGTTAACACAATGTATATGTGATATATTTATTTTTAGACATAATTGTGACATAACATGGGCAGTTGTCACAAGAATCAATAGAATTTACGTTACACAATATCTCCTGATGTATGCACCACAAATATAAAATGATTGTGATTGCCGTCCCTTGCTGACTGCTGTATTCTGAGGTCTTTACTCGAATCGAATGCAAACCCAATCAGAACTGAGCTGATCAAAAGGCCAGTGTCATTTGAGAATCTGGATGCACATGGACTTTAGGCTTACTGTACCTGTACTCGGGCCTCGGTGAGATTGACCCTACGAGCCAGATCCTCTCGCACAAAAGCGTCGGGGTAGTGCGTCCTCTCGAACACTCGCTCCAGAGCCTGTAGTTGGCTGCTATTGAACGTGGTCCTGTTTCTCCTCTGCTTACGCTTCTTCTTTTCCTCAGAGTTCAGCTGTTCATCTGGTCACATCGTCACACATCAGACATCAAGCGTTATTCATTATTTTCAATTCACAGACATCATGCTAACAGATGTGTGTGTATGTGCGGGGAGAGAGGCGGGGGTGTTTGATGCATTAGCTAAACTGGAAATTAATTCTGTTATTAAAATTATGTATGATACTGTACGCTAATAAGTTAATAATAAGCTAATAAGTTGCTAATGTGACAGTTAATACAATGTAATGATAAAATTAAATACAAGTATATTAAATTAGGTTGTCAAATTTTATTTGTATTAATTTCTTGTATGTTTTTATTTGGTATGAAAAAAAATAAGGATGCCTCCAATAATTTAAACAATAATACAATAATGCAACAATTTTAAATTAGCTTTTAAGCTAGTTAATGTTAGCCTAGTTATGTAACAAATGTTGCTAGCAAGCTTGCGATTTTTTACATTAAAGCATCTGTTTGACTGATCTGAAATTATTGCTTTAATAAATATGTTTCTTTTTTTTTTTTACTAGATTCTTTTGTGAGAAAGTTTCAGATTTATTTAAGAGATCTATTTGGCAACAAAAAAAGACATTACTATAGATCTTAAATTGAAAAGATGTTTTATTTAAATAATATGAAAATTAGCAGTAGGTTCATGCGAAATTACATAATTATATATATAAAGAAAGATGCCCTAATGAAGCATTACAGTAAGACTAATATAAAAAAGTATTTTATATTAATTGTATATTACTATAATACAATATATTGATTGCACCAAATATGGTACAAAATGGGAATTCTGCTGCCGCCAATTACTGTCTGTAAATTTACATGGTATATTTTGGAGCATATGTTACATCTAAAACAACAGCAAAGATAAAAATAAATTCTGGAAGGTCCTTTAGTGCTTATTTGGTCTGACTGTTCATCTGAGGGCCTTTACATCTTGTTGCTCCTTTACATTTTGTGTCTAAATAAGTATGAATTTGGTTAATATTTGGTTAATAAAGAAATCGTATTATCATTGGTATTATTATTATTATTATTATTATTATTATTATTATTGCTCATAATAGACTAGGCGGGAAATATTCACACAAGCACCAATTATGCAACAAAACCCGCGGTGATTAGTTACACTTATTAACAACATGCCTGATTGGTCAGCACATTAATAATCAGTGCATCTGATTGGCTGTTCGTTCGAAGCCCACACCTGTACCTGTCCAAGAGATTTACATAAAACATGTCTATTGCAAAATTGTCATTGTAGACGGCAAATTCATTCAAAACACAATCTTTCAATTGTACATGCACTAATCAGCAAGTATTTTTTATGTATTTATTATTTATTTTAATTTCCCCACATGAAACAGTGCTAATTGCGAAGACATGGCAGCGGAGGCTGGAGCATAATTAGCTCAGGCTGTTTGTGGGAGTCATTAGTGTATTCAAGAGCTTGTTAAACTCCCGCACTTTATTGAGAATTCGCTTTAACGCAGTTGCCAGGTGAAACACACGCGCACATGCACGCACGCAATGTTGGGCGATATGTATTATTTCCTTTCCTCTTGTTTTCTTTTTTTTTTCAGGACATTCAGCACAGAAAGAAAGAATTGAGCTCTGAACAGATATAATGTCAGTATTTGACGTGTCAGTGCCATGATACAAGTTTATCTTCTTCGCCATTGCAAACATGTTTCCTATTTAAAATATATACTAAAATATATGACAATAAACTGCACATGGTAAATATTTAATATATAAAACCCTTTAAAAGAACAAAATTAAATTAAACCAGTGGGGAAAATATTGTTTAATAATAATAATAATAATAATAATAATAATAATAATAATAATAATAATAATAATTAAAACGCAAAGGCTGTTGAAAATGTTCGGGATGTTCCAGAGAAAAAGCATAATACTAAATATTTTATTTTAATGATTTGTTTTCTTTAGACTACATTCATGGCCTGTACTGTACGTTATAAATGTGTATTTAAATTGTTAAATTGGGATGTATTAAACTTTTCTAATTAGTTTTAAGAAAATTCGAATTGCATAAAAAATGAATTTATAAATTTAAGGGAACATTTATTTCTCTTATCTGTAGAATATCCGTTATATATATATATAATTTATTTATTTATTTTTTTTAATTTACAGAACCAAAATGTAAAATGAAATGCTACTTAATAGAGGCACTCTCCAGTGCTGTGTAACATTTAATGCGGAACACGGTTGCGTGAGTTTCTGTAATCTACTCACGTGTTAATGTGGGAAACTGCTGTCCTAAGTGTTAATAAGAGTAGCGGTCCCGTGATCGTGCGCTGCGTAGAGGAGGGGTAGATGCATTGATCTTCATAACCAGACCTCTATCTAACCACAGAACTCAATTCACCGTACAATGACTTTTAGCCGAATAAAATTAAAGAGCAAACCCTTCCTTGAAGATCTGGCCCCTGGCTTGGGCATTGATGATTCTAAGCAGCGTAACAATGTCAATGTGACAATGTCTATTATTAAAGCAGCTATGTCACTGAAATACATTTATTAGGAATTGCGCACTGCCTGGATGTTCTGTGCGCTCTCGGGGCTGCACTTACTCTCCGGTTGCGCCGTGTCGCTGCCGCTGGTCAGACCCGGAGACTCCAGCATGGTCCTGCCGGCCTCCGCCGCGCTCTCATCCGCCTGCGCGCCCACCATTTCCCCTGCTTCTTCCAAATCCAACAGGTGGCTCACCGAGAAGTTCTTTTTGGCCTGCAGGTTGTCCACGTTGGCTGTGATGGGGCTCTCCAGTCTGCTGGGCACCGCCACGGCTCGTCTGTCCATTACATGCGCATAGCTAGAAGTCATGACGCAAACAGGCTAGCTGAGAAAAAAGCGCAGAGCAACAACAAACCGTCCCTTGCATAGGCGTCCGGAGTGTATCAGAAAACGTGTCTCCAATAAATGTTTAATACGTTTTCTTTGGTTTTTTTTGTTTGTTTGTTTGTTTGTTTGTTTGTTTTTGTCGTTTGTAAATGTAATCTTGGTCGCGGATCCCGGAGTGGTGCCTTACGTTAGCCTACGTGGAACTGTCAATTCCGTGGAAAAAAAACAAAACCTCCGCTGTTTGGAAGCGCGTTTGGACGCCTTTGCGCACAGAGACAAGCTCGGCACGAAACACCTTTTCTCCTATTCCGACTTAGTTTCCTTCCTTATAGAAAGAGAGAGAAAGAGAGCACGAAAGCTTTCAGTCGACGCGTGCTTGAGTCTGAGCGCAGTTTGCCGGAATGCCGCTGCCTAAACACACGCGCGCACTCGTAAATGCGGGCTGTCCCATGAGCGCGAGGAGGCTGGACCCACTGCCGCCTCGTCGAAGCTCCGTGTCCAAGCACTACATACACACCCACACACGCACGCACACACACACACACACACTCACTCACTCACGAAAAGGGAACGCAGCTCGTGGCACTTCAAACGTTAGGCAAAAAATTAGGCCCCCGGGAGAGAAGATCGGCCTAATAAGCGCTCATAATTAGGCAGCCAAAAGGTTTTTGTGTCGTCTCTGAGGTTGTACAGACCCCTGGTGTGTCTGCTGTTGTCCCATCCACCGATTACGGCAAACAAAAGTCGCTCCAAAGCGTGCGCAGAAAACAAGAAGCAGAGACTATAAAATCATGGAGTATATCTGAGGGCGGGATTCTGAAGTCATGTGTCGATAATGTAGCGCGAGGGATTCACTAATTAGTGAAGGATGTGACTAATGACCAGTTTCAAGAGCATCTGGTGCAGGGAACTCACCTCCACTGCGTTTTACTGTGACTTCACCAACAAGACATGGAAATTTATCTAAAAGACAAGTCTGTGTTCTGCCGAAACCAGGGCGCACTGCATTTAAAGCCAAAAAAGATTTCTTCAATTCTCCGTAAATCAGGGATATGAAAGCAATTCAATCGAGAAAAAACGCATTTTACAAACCCGCGCCATCTTCTTGTATTGTTTGGATATTCTGATTTTTCCCCAACCGAAATCATGTCTAAAGTAGAGCTATTCTATTATTTAGAATAATTTATTAGAATAATTTATTTATTTATTTATGTGATTACTGTTTTAGTTATTTACATAGGTATATGTCAGTCACTGACTGAGTCAGACTTTTGAACACCTGGCTGTGCGCCTCTTGGCAGGTAGGCCTGCAGTGTGCTTTAATGGACGCCGTCTATAGGCTTCTCATTGCCTCAGATATCACTTTAGCTTTCCAAGCCTCCAGATCCAGGGGGGGAAAGAACACTTGATGCCATCAAAGGCAGGGGGATTGAAACCAGATGTGCCGCTCTAGTTCTTTCCGTGTATTTAATTAAGCCGGCGGTGGGACTGAGTGCACTTTTTTCTTCATTAGTTTTCCCTCCACATTCCTGCTCCTGCCTCCGCTTTAGCGCGCTGCCATCAGCCCTGCCAGGGTCCGAGCTCAGTCCTCAATCCTCACTATTAACTTTTAATCAGCCCTGGGTTTCCCCTCCACTACCTTTTATTAATAGCATCTTGTCGAACACATAACGCGCACACAATTCCCGACAGTGATTAGAAATATTTTTATGTCTTACAAAAGGTGAAGGCTATAATAAGATATAATATTATTATTGTTATTGCGTCACCATATCAACATGGGAAGTAATGGCAAAATGGTGAGCATTAGCTCAACCTCAGGTAAGAAAAATTAATTGTAGATAAATAAACAAAAGATACCAAAGACATAATGTAGTAGTTGTGGTAACAACACAACAATTAATAAACAATAACAACAACAACACTAATAATAATAATAATAATAATAATAATAATAATAATAATAATAATATAATAATAACAACTCCGACTTATTTATCTGTTCAACACTTTTTTTTCTTTCAAGCACAACATTAAATACAATCTAAATACCAAAACACTATATCTAATCAAGCTTCTGAAAAGTTTCGTTATCGTCACGAATTAACGCGTCGAATTTCACTAAACAGTTTTTCTTTTTTCTTTTAACAGAAACCTCTTGCGTTTCTTGGCAAATCTTTTAGTTTATAAAACATTCATCGTAATTATTTTGCGTCTTATTTTATGAAATTGTACCTGAGATCTGATCATTTTAATAACAATAGAAGCTTAATAACATAATTTTATTGTGAACGACGCAGGTGCGTGCACGCGGAAGAACGACAACAACAACAAAATGTCCTGACGTCATTTAAAGATCACGGGAAAAAAGAATGTGAAGTGAAGTAAATGAAAAAATGAAACGAAGTAAAAACTTAAGGGAAAATACCATTGTATGGGCCCACACACACACACACACACACACACACCTAATGTTCGTTATTACGCATTCGTTAATAAGCACAGACAGCAAGTCGAATAAAAAGTGTCACTCATCACCTTAAATTATATATAACATTTGTTAAATATTTTGCGTATATAATAAAATAATCCCTATTGTTCCTTTATTTTTTAACCATCGAATAAAACTGATATCTAAATATGATTAATAAACTGAGTAAATCTACTGAATATTTTGGGAGCTGGTTATAGGAGTTTATGTTTTTTATTTGACACTCTTGATTTTATAGCGTTTTGTGTGTGTGTGTGTGTGTGTGTGTGTGTGTGTGTGTGTGTGTGCTTTAGTTTTTTTTTAACGCCGCCACTAAAAAGGCGCTCCTATAGCTAATTACCGCATCACAATTAGACATCAAATAACAGCGGTTTGATGTGTGTTTAACGAAACCAACATTTACAGTGAGACTGTGTGTGTGAAATTAATGCACTGACTGTGTCGTGGTTTGTTTAAAAAAAATAGTGAAAATAAAAGGTCTGATTTCTGCGCTACTGCATGAATTAGAATATAAATAGATATTATTATTATTATTATTATTATTATTATTATTATTATTATTACTACTACTTTACTGCTGATAATAATAATAATAATAATAATAATAATAATAATAATAATAATAAATGTGTTTATCACATGAAAAGTATAATAAACGAAGCAGTGGAGACCGAGCTGAATGCCTGTGTGTGCGTGTGTGTGTGTGTGTGTGTGTGTGTGAGCTCGTCAGGGAGCTGCCTGCGTGACTCCGGCTGTAATGTCTGAGACAGGACTGAAGGGCTGGTTGTGAATTCCCTAGTCGCTGTAATCAAGAGAGCGCAGAACGCGTAGAGTCAACACACACACACGCACACACACACACGCACACACGCACACACACACACTCACCCTGTTAATGGTAATTAGGGAAATAAAGGCGGACAGGAGAACACGGAGTTGCTCTAATCAGCAGTGCAGGGTCAGAGCAGCAAAGCAGCAACATTCCCCAAACTGGAACACAATCCGAGCATGAAGCACTCACTCAGTCATTAATGTGCTCCTGTTCAGGGTACAAACCCCTAAAGAGTGCCGTGCAGGAGGACCGAACAGGCTTGGCATTTGCCCATTTGCATTTTCCTACTATATAAGAGGAGTTTAAGTTGATGCATTTATTTTACACAATAATTGGATCAGCTCAAATTATATTAATGCAAAAAAGAAAACCTATTCATATATTATTTATGCATAATGTATAAGTACATTTCTTCAAAAAGAACAAAAGCCTTTTATACAGTACTGCAGAAATTTCATTTTAATGCATTGCTCCTTAGTAGTTATTCATTTGGGTAGGCATAAACTACACGCTTTCATCAAGCTCTGAATTAAAGCAGGTTGCAGTATGCAGGACCTGTTTCACATGAGACTGCCATAAAAAGTTGATCGAGACATTTTTTGGACTTCTCGGGTTACTGGGCTTTTTTCAACCTGTCTGGGTCAAACTGAGCTACATAAATCAGCTGCAGTGCTGCAGAGCCTCCATCTCTCTCTCTCTCTCTCTCTCTCTCTCTCTCTCTCAAGTTCAAGTTCAAAGGTTGCTTTATTATTATCACAAATATTGGCATTTCTTTTGCCAAAGCTTGGATACAGACTTTGTGAACAAATCAGAAATTGACCACAGAAATATCACTCATGCTCACTGCTCCAAAACCTCATGGATACTGTAAGGCCAACTCCTGGCCAAGCTGCCACCATAATCGGTTTTCTTCAGGCATTTAAGTATTTGTCTTTTCAGTATGTTCTCTCTCTACTGGATTAGATTTGGTCAGCACTGAAGACCATGCAGTAGATCATATTCTATTTTACACAACAACCAACGATTCATAAGTGCTTTAGAAGCTGAAGTATCCAGAGAGCAGGCCTTGGTTTTTTATCAATTTAAATATATATATAACCCATTACTAGCCCACCCAATAAGGTGGGCTAGTATTTCCAAAGACAGGTTCAAAGACAGAAAATATGCAAATTTGTAATAATTTATTATTTGCAAAATATGCAAATTTGCTTAAGAAATGTATTTAAAGTATCTGGAAGATATCAATCAACAGGCCAATATATAAGAATAGGAAATGGGACAATATGGTCCAAAAGATCTGATCAGGATCATCTTCACACAAGAAATATTGAAATAGCTGAACATGTGGGAATGCACTAATGTTCAGTTTAGGTTTTATGAAAAATTCACCACGCTACGGAAATCTACTTCTGCCACTTAAATATTTCTGCATATTGCCTCATTTAAAATCAAAATATATTAGATCATAATTTTAAGACACTAAATCATCATTATAAGCAACTAAGTCTAATTTCTAGATACTAAGTCATCATTAAGATATTGTCATAATTTTCAATATCTTATTCTTTAGCAAGCAATTGGTGGACACCGTGGACAATAAACTGGACTTTTTCCTCTCATGTAGCTATTCTGGAATGCTCATGCAGAATTCTCCTTTGCAGCATCATAAAGATTTGTTCAATTTCACCTATTTCAGGCTGCCCAGGTGCCTGTACAGTCCCTTATTGTTTCTAGTCTAGGCTCCCGCTGCCTCTGTGCACCATCTGATCTCTGCAACTGATCCAGAATGCAGCTTCCAAATTGTTTACACCCTTCCTAAATTTTCCCACACCACCACACTGCTCCACCCGCTCCACTGGCAACCAGGAGCTGCTGCATCAGACTTAAAACAATGCCCTTGCCTACAAACTCCATCATGGGCCAGGCCGCACTTTCCTCAAAGCATTTACCACCACTCACAATTAACATCTAGAACTTTTTTATTTCAATTCTATTTCAATTGTATTTCATTACACTATTTCAATTCTGTTTCAAATATAATTTTATTCCTTGCACATATAAATTGATAAAGGTTTCCATATTTGTATAATATGTTTGTGTTCATACTATATGATTATCACAAATCAACTCAAAAATAGTTTTTTAGACTGATAATATTCTTAGTCTGTGATCTAGTGATGCAGTACCAGAATGAGGCTGAAGCACTTCTGTAAGTCACTCTGGATAAAGGCATCTGTCAGTTGTTATAAATGTAAATGAAAAAACCAAGCCATAATTTTGAGGTATGTGAAACCCTGACTTCTTATACCATAATCACAACTTTTTAGCTCATAATTATACATTAATTATTTAATTATTATTATTATTATTATTATTATTATTATTATTATTAATTTTTTTTATAAGTACATACAAATAAAAAAAATCATAATGAGCTCCCAAATAGGTTTTAAAAACAACAGCATTTAAAAAGTACAAAATAATTACTTGTTTTCTTATAATTGACTACATATAATACATTTTTGAAAATAAAGTCATTATTATAAGTATACCTACGCTTATCATAGCAATGCTGGGTTTGATTGTTGAACTTGTTGAACTTCTTTTATTTCTGAAAACCCCAAAAATGTAATACTTGTTACAATACTTGTAATACCCCGTATGCATGGGGTTTTCTTCTATTAAAGATCTATGCTGTATAATCCTTTTGCTGCAGATAACAATAAGGTTCAAAGATTTGAGTGGAAGTCCATTATTATAATTATTAATTATACTTCTGCATAGTTATTCTAATTATATCTCATAATTATAACTTCATGTTCTAAAATTATTATGTAGCACCCCAAGATTATGACTCTATCATAAAATTATGACTTGATATATCAGAGATATGACTTAATTAAACAATAGACAGGATTTTTCTGGCAGAAATGCTGTCTTCACACTATTACATTCTGAACTCGAGCTAGATACACTAACATTAATAAGGCATACAGTATCTGGTATTAAATCTGGAAACATTCAATCTGGACATTCATTTTTATCTCTTGAGATGTTTGAATTACATATTAAACAGTTCACTATATTTTTAGATAAACTTATGACAGCTCAGAAAAAAACAACAAGTGTAAGGTCTGTTACGCACTATGTATTTTATTAAGTACACCTGCCCATTCATGCAATTAATTAATACACCTATCATGTGGCAGCAACACAATGCATTAAATCATGTACAGACAGGTCAAAAGTTTCAGTTAATGTTCACATCAAACATCAGAATGGGGAAACAAGTGTGTTTTCTGTGACTTTATCCGTGTGATGGTTGTTAGTGCCAGATGGGCTGGTTCTGTATTTCAGAAACTGATGATCTCCTGGAATTTCCACACACAACAGTCTCCAGAGTTTATACAGAATGATGCGAAAAATGAAAAATCACTGAGGGAGTGACGGGTCTGTGGAAGAAAACGCCTTGTTGATGAGAGCGGTCAGAGGAAGATGGCCAGATCGATCCGAGAAGCCAGGAAGGATTAACTCTGCAAAAATATTCTAAAGAATTTAAGTAGGACTCTGTGGATGCATGCTCTAGATTTTTGTTACTTTGTTCTATAAAACCTAATAACCCTGCAGAAGACTTCTGAGAAGACCTGAGATTTGGTTCAATATATATATTGCCTTTTATAATTCTCTTATTCCTACACTGCTCTAAAATATTCCCAAGGTGCTCAAAAAATCTTTCTGTCTTTTACAATAATTCTTTCTCTTTTCTCAGTCCTGGATGGATTATAGAGTCTATTAAAATTTCCATTTGCCTCTTGTGAGATCTGCCTATGGACATGTTTAGATTAATTGGTCGGAAAACTGAGGCCAATTCTTTTTCAGCTTAGGTCTTTTTTACACCCGCAAGCATGGTGGTGTTGTGGTTAGCACTGTGGCCTCGCATCTCCAAGGTCGATCATTCCATTCCTGCCTCGGGCCCACACGCATGGAGTTTGCATATTCTCCCCTTGCATGCTTGATGGGTACCCTCATCAGAGTTGTGATTGTGCCCTGTGATGATTTGGTACCCTTTCGAGTGCCCTGTGGCTCTAGGCCTAATTATTAATTCTCTTATTCCTACACTGCTCTAAAATATTCCCAAGGTGCTCAAAAAATCTTTCTGTCTTTTACAATAATTCTTTCTCTTTTCTCAGTCCTGGATGGATTATAGAGTCTATTAAAATTTCCATTTGCCTCTTGTGAGATCTGCCTATGGACATGTTTAGATTAATTGGTCGGAAAACTGAGGCCAATTCTTTTTCAGCTTAGGTCTTTTTTACACCCGCAAGCATGGTGGTGTTGTGGTTAGCACTGTGGCCTCGCATCTCCAAGGTCGATCATTCCATTCCTGCCTCGGGCCCACACGCATGGAGTTTGCATATTCTCCCCTTGCATGCTTGATGGGTACCCTCATCAGAGTTGTGATTGTGCCCTGTGATGATTTGGTACCCTTTCGAGTGCCCTGTGGCTCTAGGCCTAATTATTAATTCTCTTATTCCTACACTGCTCTAAAATATTCCCAAGGTGCTCAAAAAATCTTTCTGTCTTTTACAATAATTCTTTCTCTTTTCTCAGTCCTGGATGGATTATAGAGTCTATTAAAATTTCCATTTGCCTCTTGTGAGATCTGCCTATGGACATGTTTAGATTAATTGGTCGGAAAACTGAGGCCAATTCTGTTTCATCAGAGTTGTGATTGTGCCCTGTGATGATTTGGTACCCTTTCGAGTGCCCTGTGGCTCTAGGCCTCTCACAACCCTGTACAGGAGAAGCGGGACAGAGAATGAGTAATTTCCACTAATTGAACAAGGCATGATTCATTGTGGCCATATTTTCAAGCAAAAGCCATCATGTCGCAATGAGCCAATCTCAGCTCTTCTTACTGTCAACTGATCTGTGAAGCAGAGAAACTTCCTGTGCAGCACAGAGACAGCCGCGAGTGGTTTAAATGTGTTCAAGGGGTTTTTGGAGAATATGGAATCCAAGAAAAGAACATTTAAACTCTGTTACTGCTGTTATGGTCTGTGGCAAGCTTTTGGTTATAATCTACAAAAATTTGTAATTAAAAGGTTTTGTGTAAACCAAAACCCAACACTTTTCACTTCATGATATAATTTGCTGCCACTGCTTTCTCTTTGACTCACTATAAAATCACAACCAATCAATCAATCAATCAATAAATAAATCAACATATTGATACTGAAGTTGCATCCTTAAATTACCACAAACACAACTGCAGGATGATTTATAAATTGTGACAAAACTCTGGGAGTGGATTTAGAGCTTTTTGCGAAATCTGTAAAAATTCACAGATCTATAACCCAAACAATTTTGACAAAAATAAATACACCCTTGTCTAAAACAGGCACAAAATAGTTCCCTTTCAGTTTGCAAAATTTTCATCTCATTTTGCCTGTCAGGTGAGATGCATAAGGAAGACACACCACATCTTCCAAATTGAGCAGGAAATTATTGACATTTCAAAGTGGGCAGCAGGTATGGAATTATATAAATAATTAGACAGTAATTTGTGGTTCTTCCTGCTGTACAACCAAAGAAACAACCAACAATTAAAACAACAACTGACCTTCCAGTGTGCATCACATGGATGGACTGTTTGACATGATGTCCTTGTTTCAATACTACAGAAAGAAAGTCAATAACAAATCTGGCCCAAACTCTGGTCATCCAGCATAGCATACACTTTGATGGTGCTGTTTTGGATAGACGTTTGGATAGACATTTACTTTGAAGCAGGACTTCACTGAAAGCCTTTGCCACAAACCCAAGTGCTCACAGAGCTCTGGCATTGATGAAATGTGCTCTTCATCTTCCCTGCCGTGTAATGATAGCGGCTTGCATTCCTTCAATGCCCACAGGAGGAGGTCCAGAGTGTAAAGCTTTACTGTAACTGTTACTGTTATTGCACTTCAGTCTGTCGTTGCGGTTGTCCAAATATCTGTGGACACCTGATCAAACCAGTATGTGCTTTTGAACATCTGATTAATTCCCCTTTCACTGATATATTAACCTCCACTCTTCTGGGAAGGCTTTCCACTTGATTTTGGAAAGCACGTATTGTGATTTGTGATCATTCAGCCACAAGAGCACCGGTGTAGTCAGGAACTAATGTTAGGCAAGAGGGCCTGGCATGCAGTCAGCATTTCAATTCATTCCAAACCCTTCTTGGCATATCTTCATTGTCATTGACATTCTAGACAAATATTTGCTTCCACTTTGTTGCCACAGATTTGCAAATGCTTATATAAAGTATGGTTGTAAAATCCAAATGTCCACATACTTTTGGCTGTATTGTGTATTTTGAAGCAAAAGAGTACATTGTGTTATGAACTGCAGACAGAAATATGTCTTTTTTGGTTTTGTGTACTGGCACATGCCTTCTAAAGTTTGAGAGTTCAGCACGTTTGTCTAAGCCATTGTTGTCTGGTAGATTGAAGCTGTAGTCATTTCTCGTTTTCATTTGAAAGCAAATAAACGGAGTAAAAAAGGAAAAAATAGACATTATACATTGAATTACTCTTTAAACACTGATTCCAACATAATTGCAATCCTATTTAATATTAATAAGCGGCACAGTAGCTTAGTGTCGCTCCCAAGCCCGGTCATGTGTGTGTGTTTTCCAGAATTTATTGGTATTTATAAGTATTATATTAATACCAAATTTCTTGCATGCTGATTTTGAACAGATCTGTTTAAATTCAGCTTGATAAATGAGGCACTTTATTTGAATTGAACAAATAACGTGTTCTCAATTAATACAAATTCAGTTATTATACAGTAGAAATATTCCAGTGTAGATGATAACCACTGTTTAAATCCAAATCTTTTGAGCCCTAAACAGATACAGATAGACTGTAGTGGTTACGCCCAGGAGGACCAAGAGGTCTGAACATATCCTTATTCTATCTTCACGACAAAGCAACTTCAAAAATTTGTCTATGATTAAATAAATTACGAACGTATAATTAATGCAGGCTCTTCAACATGTACCATGAGGGCGGATAATAAACAAGAAGAATGTTTATAATGTGATAGCTGTCTTTCCCAATTTGTCTCACATCAAGGACAATAAAGCAACAAAAGACACAATTACCGCTCACAAGAAGCAGATCCATACAGCAGACCAGGAATGTCCTTGAATCAAAGAACAACCCAATCACGTCAGACAAAAAAGGCACACAGTCAGATGTACACAATAAAAAGCTCATATGAGTCCACAGTGTTTTAGAAACACAGGCACCCATTGTGAGAACATTAGGTTAAAAAAAAAAGATTCACAAACACTGAACAGTGCCTATGCTGTCAGAGGGAACCACCCCGTAGGTGCCTCCTCTGTTAAACGATTTTAGATTGCTCATTTTCCTTTCCTTTATTTTCCTTAATAAAAATATTTATTGCCTCTTGCTTTTTAGGAATTAACTTAGGAATTGGCAAGATGATGGGCTTAGACCAGGCCATGTGTGTACAAGCAACACATGCCAGAACATACTGCTTATATTAGGGCTTAATGATGTGATGAAAAAACCCTCACAATTTTCAAAGACATCTCTATGATATTCATTATGCATCACAATATAACAGTTTGTAAATAATGGACTGACAATACAGTGGCATTGCTTTAAAAACTCAGGTCAACAATATTTGAAATTAATTAAATTATATATATAAATTGCATCATCATATCAAGATCAACTCTCTGCTTTTGCTCTAGTTGTAACAATTTTAACAATAAATACATTTAAATAAAAAGTCATCGTGATCGATATACACAATCTCTCTGAAATATGCAGTGTAATTATTTAGCACGGTAACGTCATTATACTCTTGTACACTGACATGTTAATAATAAACACCTGCAGTTTTATGGCTTCTATCTGTTTCCTTCTTTACTGATTGAAATATACTAATTTTTAATGTGCTGTTCTGTTGAGAAGGAAAAACTCTCATATTCTACGCCCAGGCTCTAAAATCCTCTTAAAACTCTCATATTCTATTTCAGAGCCTGGGCGTAGAATACGAGAGTTTTTCTTCCTCAACAGAACAGATTAAAAAATAGTATATCAGTATATTAGGAGAACAATGGTCATGCAGTTTTTCCGAATAAAAAAAGGTAAATTAGTTTGAAAAATGTGAGGAACCATGTATAAAAATGAGCAAGTCGAGGGTGACAGTGGCAAGGAATAACTGCCTAAGATGACACCAAAAAGAAACCTTGAGAGGAACTAGATTGTGTGTTATGAGGCTGAAAGTCCATTATAATGGGAAAGGTGTTTGGGCCTAAATCCTGACGAATACATTTAATGGATGTTATTCTTATGTAGATATGAGCATATCTACTGTGCTACAACCTTTTCTAGGATATTGGCGATGAAGGGGACGGTTGCTCTAACACTCTGTCGACATTCATTTAATCAAGTTTTAATAGCCAAATCTTAGTTAATCAAAAATGTAACAAATTAAGGCTCTTACACACCAAATCAGCAATAATAACGCAACACATTAAACAGGGATGTAAAAAGGTGTAGGTTTTTACGTGCATGGCGGGCTGTGTTACATTGGCTTTTAAACTCTTTAAAAACAAGACTCAAGACTCGGAATAAAAATAGTATGAAGCAGATTCAATTAGATCACCAAAAAACATTGGCAACAACGTGAAAAAAGTAATTGATGTATTACTTTAATTACTTTTTTTTATTTACATGCATTTAACATGTATAAAATATATGTCTGAAGTGTGCTGCATATAAATATCAAATCTCAAACATAAAGTGAAACATAATATAATTACTTGATAAACATAGAAAAAAAAAAGAACCATTACAGTTTTGATGCTTTCTCTGTTGATTCAAAATGTATAAAATATACTGCATTCCACTTGGCTTTCAACCTAAATGAAAAATAGACAAGTTCAAAATATTTTACCAGAGAACCTTCTGTCCAACTGTAGATTAAGTCTCACTTGTGGAACCAGAACCCATAAATTATTCCATATCAACTTATGTTAAACACTTTGCCCAGTCTATTCTCTTTCCTGAATAATTCATACTGTAAGGGCCAAAAATGAGTGAATATGCCATGTCTCATGACTCTTCATGTAATAACCATATAACCGTCAAGCTGTTTGACTGTTGCACATTTTCAAGTAAACCGTAAATTTTAAATCAGTGTTCGGAAATGCCTCAATAATAAATGTTCTATAAAGACTTTAGAGTGTAGTGTTAGATAAATTAACAAGCTGAGACATTTACCTTAAAATCAAAGCAACAGAAAATCCTTAAAAGTGGACATCAAACTTAATGTGAATGAAACCCCTGTGTTTAACAAACATTACACAACAGTTAGTTCAAACTGAGTAATCTGATTGGATGACACCACTCCACGAATGGTGATATAGTGCGTAGCAGCATTGAGACGTTCAACTATATGCATCACTCTGCGTCAAAGGTGTTTAATAATCGTTAATTACACTAACTGTCGGTTGCAGGATGGGTGAAAGTAGGTCTGTACTTTCTGCAGTATTGAGGAGAGAGCAGCTGCCTTCCAAAGCTCCCATTCAAAACTTGTCACAGAATCACTTTCAGAAGGGGGGGGGGGACACCAGATAATGTTGTCATCCTAAACAACAGTTTGTCTACTTAATAACTGACACCAAGTCATTCCAAATCACCTCTGAACCATTGCTCTGAAAGTTAATGTTCCCAAATCCCTCTCTAACCACAGATAAGGGGTGGTGTGTGGAATAATTAATGCTATTTAGGATTCTTCCAGAAGTTAATGGAGCTGATTTTCTAAAGCTGAAATATAAACTAAACCTTGTAAGTTTCTCAGGACTGTCCATCACCTCTATGGTTTATTCTCCTCACCTTTGGCTAGACAGTACCAGTAAGAACACTATCACCCCTGTTCATAACACTCGCTAGTCCACCACTCGTGGTTAGTTGTTTATGCCAGGCATGGAAGGAAATTGGAACTGTTGGGATATCTTCTGTCCTTTTGCTTCAAACTCGGGCCTTTGACTGCCATCACAGCCGTGCTGTTATAGAGTACAACAGCATTGCCTCTCATGTGATATCGCTAAAGTATTTTGTTCAAGCATATTTTCTTCCCACACCCACCACCATAATAAACAATATTAAAACTACAATTACTATTCATAATCAGGCTGTATTGCTAGAGAATTATCTATGGGTCATGGGTAGTTTCATATGGTGTGTGTGTAAAGCAGGAGACTAGACCTCACCACTTGCAGTAGCTGTGAACAGTTCTCTTTCCTGACCCTCGCTCATCTTTTCTACATTCACTCTCTCCACATTAATATCTGTGCAGTCTGTTTGAATGTGTGTTTCGCTGACTGTAGCAGCTGGGACAGGGCTTTTTATTTCCGCACCCTCTTCTTCCTGTGCTTCCAGGGATTCCTGCTCTGTTCCGAGCTCAAGCTGCAGCATAAGCTCCTCCAACTTGCGTGCCTTGCGCAGCTCGTTCTGCTGGATGATAGCGCAGAGGTGTTCAGTTAGCTGCTCCTTAATCTCAGTCTTCTTGTGCAGGTCGAGCTTGGCTCCCACATACTCTGCCTCAGCCTTTTCCAAGCGCTTCCTGAACAAATGAAAAGCATTAACACCATGAACTTCATGAAATGTCAATGATATTTAATAAAAGGTCTTAATTGGTGTTAAATACAAACGTATTTAGATTTGCATTTGCACTATTTTCTCATCAATAATAAACAATTGTATACTGCACAATTTATATTTAGGTGTACAAACATATTACACAGAATGGTACAAGAAAAGATGCAGAGGGAGAGGGGGGTGGGGCTGTGCGACTGTGTGAGTGGTACTGATGTGGTGATGTACTGAATATCAGCAGGCTGTGATATCAGTCTGATGAGAATATCTTAATTATCTCATTCTATGTCATATCCATATCCATAGGGTAGGACATAGGATGATCCCCTGGGGGTGTTAATACACCCCCAGACCTAATGTATCCTTGTGTGGCCAAAAATGCCTAAACCTAACTGAGCTACTGTGTGCTTGTGTGTGTGGACAAGCATCAACCACCTGTATCACCTAGCTGAAAATCACTCTAATTAATAATTTACTTTAACTTGATTGAGTTCCACTGAAAAGAAGTGTAAAATTACATCAAATTTGTAAAACCCATTTAAAGAACCTCACAAACCATTTACACCTCCACTTCTCCACAGTCAACACAGTGTTATGACTGAAGACCTAAATTTAAACAGGACTGTTACCATGCTATGGAGTACTCCAGACTGGCCTGCTCGATCAGACTCCTGAGGACACCGATATCACTGGACACAGAATTATCCACGGCCTGGAGCTCCTTTTGAATTTTCTGCAGTTTTATTGCTTCAGCTTGAGTCTGCTTAGATCTGTAGAAACATGGAGTTCAGTTTAAAAATGCCTATACATTCCAGCACATTATGGAGAAATAGAACAGAGAAAAATCTTTAAAGATTTACTCATACTTTTCAGCGATGGTCTTAGCCAGGAGGGCTTTGGCTCTTTTATTCTTCTCTTCCATCATTCGCTGCTCCCACTGAAGCTGTTGTAGGCGGGTCTTCTCTCGTCTAAAGCAATTAAATTAAGACCTTTGAAAGAAGAGTCTATATCTATTCTTTGCATTATAAGCTAGGTAAAATGCATTTATGTGGGGAATAGAATAAAAGCTTCATCATTTGAGCCAAACTCAAACCAGAGGTGCCCGAGTGTAATTCTGAAAACACTCCAGGTTTCATTACTCTAGCGTACCTAAAGCAAACAAGACGTTATTGGTAGAAAGGACCATTTTGTTCAAGTCAGTCGTTTCCTCAGATTGAAATATTACAGAAATAAATGCATTTTATTGCTATCTATACAAGCTCATGTTTTGTCATAAATCTTTGAGAATATCCACCATATACACCCCACTAATTAAATAGCAGCACATTAGAACCAGTAGTGCTGCCTTAATTAACAACACTTAACACTAGTAGTCCTTCCTTAATTGGTCAAAGTGTAAAATATGGTAAGCTCATGCTAGGAAACCAAATTACCACAAACTACCCCTGCATTAGACTTACTAACAATTCCACTTCCTGTTTGTCCAGTTCCTTTACTGCTGCTGCTGCTGGATCGTCTGACTCCTGTGTAACAGGTACTAGTTCTGGTTCTGCCTGTAGTAGTTCTTGCTTTGGTACTTTGTCTGGATGAGTTCGACATGGAGCGGGTGCTGGAGCAGGTTGAAGCTGCTGTTCAGGAGACACTGGATATTCACTGAGAGCTGCTTTTTGCTGAGCAGCCATCTGTAGAGCTTTCTCCCGCTGCAGCTGCTGTCTGCTCCTGTTAGTAGGAGCAGATCTCCGGCCGCGGCCAAATGAAGCAGCTACACCCTCAACTGAGAAGTAAAGAACAATTTAGGTCACTGTATGAAGCAACTTTGGTAAAAATAAATAAATCTGAATTGGAATTATGCCAGCCATGACTCATGACCTGATTTTCATTGGTCTGTGATGACAAGTCTTGCAATCAGGAGTTAGCATGGCCGCTGAGCATCTTGTTGTTGTTCACGTCATTTATTTATGTAGTGAACGAGGATGTTAGCTTTCCCGCGCTTCAAATTATTTATATTTTGTCACGGTCAAGAGCAATACTCTGCATGCCTTTTTATGGTATCAGCTATTTCTGTGTAGGCCAGAGGATGAGATTGACATGTGCTAAACAGCGATCTCCTTTTCAGGTATGATTACCTACACATTTGATTAGATTCGCATCCAAGTCTGCTGGAAAAGGTGGTCTCGGGAATGGTTCCTGAGCAGGAAACAATTCTTACTGAACAAAATTAATCAGACTTTGGGGTCAAGTGTTCTCGGAAACAATCCCAGAGACCTAATGTGAAAGCGCCCTTAGAGAATGTAAAAATAATTACGAGCACATACTTTTTTTCTTTTTAACACAACTTTCTTATCGGATTTTCTAAAACATCTTGTCAAAATATTTTTTTCAATTTTCATTCATTCATTAATTTTATATACAGTTTATCCTGTGTAGGGTCGTGCAAAGCCTTATCCTGGGGACGAGGTGGGATACACACTGGACTGGGTGCCAATCCATCACAGGGCACACATACTCTCACACACTACTGAATGATTTATCCTACTCCGCATGCCTTTGCACTGTGGGAGGAAACCGGAGTACTCAGAGGAAACCCGCCAAGCACATGCAAACTTGAACCTGGACCCTTGTGGTGCAAGTCGATTGTACTAAGTATTACGCCAAACTGTCACCCTCTGATAAGTACAATCTTCAATATTTTAGATGGTTTTCAGCACATATGAGTTTTTGAGATCATGCTTAGGGAAGTCAATCCAGTCTATTCAGCATATGAACAAATATTGACAGTATTTTGTATTGTGCCTGTGATTAAGAACGTTAATTAGCTTACACTAATAATACATGTCTTAATATTAAATAATAAATAATTCCTTTAATTAACATTCGCCCTAGACTTGCCCAAGAATTACGTTGTATGGTTTAAAACGTTACCGTCTTTAATTCTATTCCTTTTCCTCATGGTTAATGTAGTTGATGTTTTAAATACGTAATAAACTGACAGCGTGTTTTTTTTTTAATTGTTTTTGGTGAGCAGACTTGTCTTAACTTACTCGGCTCGCCTTTCTGCTGGATCCTCCGCAATTCCTCTTCCGAAAACCCAGCCCACGAAGCCATTTCTACAAATATAAAACCTTCAGATGAATACTATATCAATTTACATCAACTATAAACCTGTACACTAATAACCGTTTGCATTTCTGCTAAAGCTCCGACGCTAGTCTGTAAACACTCCGCTCAGCCGCCATCTTTGTGTACAGTGAGTGCCACGTTTAGGACCACTGAGGGACCTGGGACAGGTGTCTTATCACTTTGCCTGCTCAAATTAAAACATAATAATAATAATAATAATAATAATAATAATAATAATAATAATAATAATAATAATAAAAGAATTGTTTTATTTCTAACATAAAAAGGGTGTAAACAGTAATCCAACCCAGTGTAAACTGGTTATCCACCCATCCATCCATTTATCTCTTCATTCACTCACTCACTGTCCATGCCGCTTTATCCTGTGCACTCAGTCGCAGGGGCTTGGAGTCTGTCCAAAGAGACTTTGGGCAAAGGGTGGGGTATCCCCTGGACAGGGTGCCAATCCATTTCATGACACACACATACACACTATGGTAAGTTTGGTAATGCCAATAAGCCTAATCTGCATGTCTATGGACTGGAAAACCCAAGAACCTCTTCACTTTGTATATTTGCAAAGTATATATAGAACATCAATGACTTTATTGCTTAATTTGAACAGTTTGCTTAGTGGTAAGGAGGTTAGCTATATGACCACAATCATAACATTAACACATTATCAATTAGGTAGCACGGTGGCATAGTGGTTAGCACTGACACCTTGCACCTCCATTGTCTGGCTTTGGGTTCCTTCCCACAGTCCAAACATGAAGCTTAGGCTAATTTACTCCAAATTAGTCTCCAAATTACCCATAACGTGTTAATGAGTATGTGTGCCGTGTGATGGATTGGCACCCCGTCCAGGTTGTAGCCCGCCTTGTGCCCTCAGTCTCCCTGCAAACCTGTATACAGGAAAAAGCTATAGATGGTAAGTGATTAACAATTATATAACAGTACACAGGTGACAGGATCATGGTCACCCAAGGTTCATTTATGCCTGTGAGGAGCAAAGGTCAACCCATCAGGTCCAATCCCACAGGAAAGCCAATGTAGCACAAATTGATGATAAAAGTTAATGCTGGCTATGATAAATGGGTATCAGAACACCCAATGGATCACAGATTGTTGTGTATTAAGCTTAGCATGCAAAGAGTTCAAGGTTTTTGTTTCGGTCTGATAATTCCCCAGATCTCAGTCCAATCGAACATTCATGGCATGTGCTGGACAAAGAAGTCTGATTCATTGTTTCAGCTGAACGGAAGGCTATATTAAATCAGATAACTACTCTTTACAGCCATAGTGAGCTGAAAAGCAGCTCAATATGAACATGTTACATTCTGAGGAAGAAAAGTTACAATAGTAAAAGACCACACTGGGACCCACACATTTGAAAAATTAAAAAAATATGTCATCTGGTCTGGTGAAAGTAGGTTTCGGCTATCGCATGCACCAGAAAAGCTTTTAGGAGTTTAGTATTAATCAATGTGGGTTGAAGTTGTGTGAACTTAAGGCAGCTTTTTATTTTTAGACTTAAAACATAAAGTTCATATAAAAATTGTTTACTTTTGGTATATTAGCAAAAGATACTTTATTACTTAAGATTACTTCAAAGTAATTAGTTTTGCCCTGACTTGATTTGCATCAGCTGTGGAAACTGTTGCTGCGACTGACAGTATCACTGGTTGTTTAAGTGAGGATAAAGACTGTGACTTAGGAGGCACCTCAGATTGTGTGAACTGTATACATATTTTCATTTGACACTTTATCCAGAAGGAACACACTAAAGACACATGAAAATACCAGGTGTGAACATTTATGTCTTGGCTATCCACTTGTTATTGGATCACAGAAAAGACAAATGTTAAGCTGTCAACTGTGAACAGGGCATACTGTACTTCCTTCAGTCTATCTATTTTCCCTTTTTTTTTTACAGCCATCCTACCTAATTTTGCTGTAGTTTACTGGAGTGATGTATGAATCTTGAATAAACAGATCAGAAAGCCCAGCACCAGAAAAGAATGAATTACTGTAAATTGTTGTTAAAATATTGTAATTTATTAACTAGACGAATTACACGGTTTCATCTAATTTTCCACTTTTTATTGGATTGGATTGTGTGTGTGCTTGAGTCAGACTGTTGGAGTCAGTTGTTAATTTTGTTCAGCTGTTTCTTACTATTGCTCTCTTCACCTTTCTTCTGCTTGTGGCCATAAAGGTTAAAGGTCAGTCAAAGAACAAGCCCAGTGTAAACAGCGTAAAGCCTGCCAATGACTTAGAAATGTCAAACAGCCCTATCACATGTCAGATTTGACTTTCAGAGAAAAGCTCTGTGATTGGGCCAGAAGTAAATGCAGATGTCTGACAGACACTGTGAGATCTAATGAGCTGTTCAGGTTTAGTAGCCTTAGCTTATTTGTTCAGTTCTGCTTCAGTAGTCCGTCATTATCACATTGCAATACAAGGCCTTCCTTGAAAATTTAGTTCATGAATATCTTGTCAATATATTTCCTGTTTTTTTTTTTTTGTTTTTTTTTTTACACACTTATAGGACAATTGTGAAATAATAGACTGAAATGGTGAGCTGGAAAAGAAATTCTGTTCAATTCAGATCCATCTTGAACATTTGCATTTAAGTCACAATGGAAAAGAACTTGGTCCAACATGTCTGAGACTGAATATCAAGCACACCTAATTCCTTTACCATAACAATGTGTCATTCAGTAGCACATTTTTGGTGAGCAAAGTTTTATTAGTGGTGAGCTACTGTGGTTGACTGGCAGATGCACAGCATGAAAATGTCAAGAAATTAAGACAGTAGGCTAACACTCTGGGCTTAAAGCAACCGTTTAAATGTAATTTGAAGACTTTAGTTGACAATCACTCATTCAGACCACCAAAGCACAAACTTCTACTGTAAATGTGAAGGCAACAAAGAGACACAGAGTTCAAGTATCTTTTGAACTTGTTTCCAACTTTACATTAAGGCAAAGCCCTCCCTTTCTCCCCAATGACATGACTCAGCATTTGAAAAAGGGCCACCTTTTTCAAGTTTTCAGTGCCACCTGCCAATGGCAACACTGTTTGCTGTCTTAAATATTTTGCAT
This sequence comes from Clarias macrocephalus, assembly GCA_011419295.1. NCBI lineage: Eukaryota > Metazoa > Chordata > Actinopteri > Siluriformes > Clariidae > Clarias > Clarias macrocephalus. Next base: position 146,980 of record JAAGKR010000812.1, read on the forward strand.
AAAACATGCCTGTTTTCTTAAAACCTTGCCTCATAATGATCACCTATTAATTCAGACATATTGGCAACCACTTTGACAGGTCGCATTTGATGTCCTGGCCCTTTCGCCACAAAGGTGGAAGGTTGTCATGACAGCAAACTTTATCCAGACAGGGAACCGGATATAAAAAGAAAAACTACCACCATTATGGACTCTTTCTCTCTCTCACTCTCCCCTCTTACTCATTCTGAGTCACAGACTGTATGTCAAATTGATGCCTATTTAGCCTGAATGCAAATGATTATAATGGACCTGGGTTGAAGCGAAATTATGCAGAGGCTAATTACGCTTATGTCCTTAGAGTCAGCAGTGTTTAATAAACTGTGATAAAACAAGCAATGAAAATTTTTGTCTGTATAAGAAGAGAACCAGAGTGCACCTCCAGCTAGACATTTAGTCCAATCTAAATAATACCCAGCTCTCAGGAGCTTTTTAAGACAGATGCACATTTCATTTATCTGACGGCCAATTATTTGTAGACAAGACTTCAGCAGTACTTGGACACAGGCAGCAAAGTCATGGACAGTTGCATTGGCCTATACACTGCAAATTGTTAATGGTTTGAGTACAATTTCTGTCAAAGTTGGCATAAAGGCCTGGACTGATCCATGATCAAAATTAAAGCAGAATCCACCCACTGAGGTACACGGACTCACGTTATGGGCAAAAAGTTAAAACGTAAGGGGAAGGTAGGGCAGTTGTGTGTGAGAGTGTCCCTTATACAGACCAGGAGGAGAATAAAGCATCCAATTTTTAAAGGGAAGGCAATATATATATATGTATATATATATAAACGCCCTGACTTGATGGATTACCCCCTAAGGAGAGATATATTTATACAAGACAAGCATGATTTTATACCACAGGCATCTGTATTAACATAATCATTTGCTTTGCCACTGACTGAAATAATATGCTAGAGTCCAGTCACAATCTTTTATTAAATGGAGAGACCATCTACAAAATGACCTATCTAACAAAGCCGCAAAATCTCCCAACACCTCTGAGACAGCGCCAGTTTCACCATCTAAAATTGGAAATTCAGAAATAGTTCTCATGAACATAACATACTGTAGCCTTGTTAATCATATGAGGTGGTTCCCTCAAAGCGAAGCCGATAGGAAAACATGATGCATTATGTGCAATACTGCCAAAGGACATTCCTCCAGCCAAAAGCAACATATTTCCTCAAAAACCAGCCCAGCTGCAGAGTCCAATACCCAGAACTATTTATTACTTGACTAAGGCGAATTCCCATGTGAAATGTCTTGAAGTTTTGAATTATGTAAAGAAAAGCAAAGGGAAGCTCTACTGTACTGGGTTTAGGTGGATATATTTGAAAGCTGGCTGTGTCATTAAGACCAATCAGGAATGGGTATAACTCAAGAGTAATTAGGGAGGAGTCAGCAAAGGCTTAGCAAGTACACATGCTGCCCGTTTTTTGACTTGATGCCATCAATAAAAACACAATTTGTGTAATCAGGCAGGAAACATGTAGGAAAAAGAAACATCCAACCTGCAGAGCCAGCCTTAAGGAATGGAGGGCGGGGGTTAAGCTGGGGATGATTAGGGGTCAGAGATGTCACTGCACTTGGGTTGAACTCAGGGCAGATCTAATGGCTTGTTTAAGCCAGTTGAGATGTTCAGACTTCCCCATACATCTGATCACTCCTACATGCATTTGTGGTCAGGACTCCATCTGTGACCCCTGAGCTGCCCATCTGCAAAGAGTTTATGTTGCCCAGACAAAGTCTATATGATGTCATGCAATGATTAAATATCATTTTCTTCAATTTTCTTTGTACCAACTTTTGTATTTTAAACCATGTTGTATAGTTTGGCTTTTTATTGAAGTAGAATTCACTGCATATAGCGTTTAATGCTGTATGAAGAGTTTTCAGGGCAATTAATGTCTCTCTCTCTCTCTCTCTCTCTCCTCTCTCGCTCTTGCTCTCTTTCACACACACACACACACACACACACACACACACACACACACACACACACACACACACACACACACACACACAGAATGTATGTCTCTGCTTCAACCCCTGCCAATATCTATCATACTATGCATATTCCACTAATCTCATCACTGAGTGTACTCACTCCCCCCTGCACTTATCTGGCTCTGTGTTCACTAACACTCTCAGTATTAACACTTTGCATCCAAAATCACATTCTTCTCATTTTTGGGACCTTCATTCACAAAGAAAACCAGAACCAGATCATCACTCCTACTTAGAGTGAACTGATTGAACAACACTTCTGAACCAAGCTTACCATTATCTCTATGATGATACCAGATGATCTGAGGATGTGTGTGTTTTTTTTTTTAAGTTGTTCAGTCTCTCAGCAAAACTTCTCCTACCTCAAACCAGCAGTGCACATCTGGATTTGAGTGACTGCAGCCCAGTAAAGATGCATTGGGCCAAACAAAGCAAAAGAGCTCAAAAGTAAGGTTTATAAATGCTCTTTCATCACTTATCCTTTTCAAGACTTATCCTCTTGTACATTCCTAGAGGGATTCTGCTTGGAACAGTCTTTGAAAGGGAAACTCTCTGCTGTAGAGATCTACATAGGGTTCCTCAAGAAGGATAACCTAAAGAATTATTTGTTCTGCAGAAGTGAAAATGAGTGTACACTGAATAATGATGAACATTTCTCAGTATAGAAATGTGTTAAAGTGAAGAGGAAATACCCACACACATTTGTTTGAGTGAACAAATTTTGAAATAGCCTGAATTATCTGAACAATATAACTGATTTAGAAATCTATTTAGTATTTTTCAAATATACAGTATATTTTTCTATCATGCTGTCATAGTCTTATATCCATATATCCATCCACTGTGTATATCACTATACTTATCTGGTGTAGGGTCGTGGGGATCCTGGATCCTTTCCCAGAGAACTTGGTGCACAAGGCCTGGTACACCATAAATAGGGTGGCCAATCCATCCCAGAGCAGAAGCATGCACACACACACCCAATCCAACACCATATGCCTACAATGACAATGCATGTCTTTGGATTGTGAGTGGAAACTGGAATACCCAGAAGTAACCCATCACACGTGCAAAATCCAGCACAAAGACCTGGGGCAAGATTTTAAACTTCAATCCTGTATGTTTGAGGCCACAGTGCAAACCACTAAGCCACTATATCACAGAATGGTTTGTATACCACAGAAGCAAAGACAAATGTATATTTGTACATACCTTTCCATATAAGATATGCTAATGCATACTACTGGTATGCTGTGGTAAAGGCAGTACCATATTATTGTATATAATATTAAGAGCTTCAACATACACAGTATTTAATTAATCATGTGTTCCATGGTAACATACTACTATGCTTGGTATGTTATTACTAGCATGTACCATACTATAGTACATATACCTTTGTACTAAAGTATCACTATACTTATCTGGTGTAGGGTCGTGGGGATCCTGGATCCTTTCCCAGAGAACTTGGTGCACAAGGCCTGGTACACCATAAATAGGGTGGCCAATCCATCCCAGAGCAGAAGCATGCACACACACACCCAATCCAACACCATATGCCTACAATGACAATGCATGTCTTTGGATTGTGAGTGGAAACTGGAATACCCAGAAGTAACCCATCACACGTGCAAAATCCAGCACAAAGACCTGGGGCAAGATTTTAAACTTCAATCCTGTATGTTTGAGGCCACAGTGCAAACCACTAAGCCACTATATCACAGAATGGTTTGTATACCACAGAAGCAAAGACAAATGTATATTTGTACATACCTTTCCATATAAGATATGCTAATGCATACTACTGGTATGCTGTGGTAAAGGCAGTACCATATTATTGTATATAATATTAAGAGCTTCAACATACACAGTATTTAATTAATCATGTGTTCCATGGTAACATACTACTATGCTTGGTATGTTATTACTAGCATGTACCATACTATAGTACATATACCTTTGTACTAAAGTATGTACCATAATGTGGTACAGGTACTATATCAGCAAATAAGTACCATGTTACTATCAAAAAGACCCTGGTACTGTACAACATACTGTACTGGTATCATTGAACTACCAGAGTACCTATACCATAGAAAACTTTCTTATCGTAATTCTTAGACATTTTAATTTAGTTCAAGCTTTACATTTTCTTACTCTGTTTGCAAATAATTTTGTTGCTTAAAATTAAATTATAATTTATCTCAAGAAATAGGTAAACATGCAGTATAAAACAATCTCCAAGTCAAACAAGTCTATATCAAGATTAAAATTAGTAACGGAAAACTCTAGCAATGCAAGTAATTGTATGTTTGCTTTATTGTAATTTTATCACCGAAAATACTAGATACCTTTGATTATCCATCCATCCATCTAGGAACTCAGTAGTCCAACTAGTTACCGTGGAGGTCAATGGTGATCATTGTATTTATTCCCATTTTTATGCTGTGGTAGGACCTCTGGTCAACACGCACACACTCATTCACACACTACATGCAATTTAGAAACACCAACTAGTCTAATCTGCATGCCTTCAGGCTATAGGAGCAAACCAGAGTACCTGGAGCAAACCCACTAGTTATGGGGAGGACATAGCGAACAGAGGTGGGAATCAAACCCTCACTCTGGAGGTGCAACAGTGCCACTAAGCTACCAGGTCAATCAAAATTCATTCAATGGAATAAAATTCATGAAATTCTTAAATGTAATCACTCACAAACCTGAAATTCATAATAGATACATACAAGTTCTATATCGAGTACAGATACCAAAATTTATTTATCACTTTTTCCTGAGCCAATTGTTCCAGTGTTGATGCCAACTGTCAGTGTGAGATACTCCAGTAAAGCAAATTTGGCCTGTGTTCCATATGATTTTAATTGTAAAAAATAAATTAATAAGTTGAATCTAAAATCACTACAGCACCGATACAGTACACTTCATGACTCCACTTCATGAACAGGCTTCAAATTTCCAGTCTTTCTTCCTACATTACCTGTCTGTAAAGATGAAAATCTTTTCTCAGGGATTGTCTGACACACTTGGTATTGTTTTCAACTATTATGGAAAGAAGGATGATCTAAGCACTGTTGGGATACAGGATATGATGTGTCATTAATGATCTTAGACAGATGCGCAGAGGCTTTTTCACCTTTTTGATCTGCCACATTAGTGAAGTTAGTGTCTGATTGGCTCATGTCTTTTATGTCTTTTTCTCTGTCTCTCACTCCTGCTCTCATTCTCACTCTTTGTGTGTTTGAGTGTGTGTGTGAGTGTGCGCATCTGGACATAATCTGTACAAAGGAGGAGGAACAAGCGAGAAAATGAATTCCGTTCCCCATTGTCATCTCTGACAGTAACGTGAAGAACATTACAGATGAAAAAGTAAGAAAAAAGAATCAGGATCAACTTTAAAAAACTTTTAAATGAAGCTTTTTGCTAAAGTCTATTCATCATGGGTGCTTCTGTAATTAATATACATTCCATAGTGTCAAACATATGAAAAAAAAAAACTCTCTATATCTTTCCTTATTCAGAGCTGCTGTTTAAATCTCTTGCTTGTTTAAATTGGATGAAAAGCTAATCTCAGATTCTACAAATATTTTTATTCCTAATTTGACACTAGACCGAAAGTCCAATAAAATGACGCAACATTTCCCTTTATAACACAATAGTTCATCAGAGAGCTCATTCTTTATGTAAACACAACTGGAGTACTTTGTTAGTGTTTGCTTAAACCAGACATTATGGATTGTGTGATTCACTGTCTGGCTGGTGGACTAACATAGAAAACATCCTGAAAAATCTTAAGAAAAAAAGGGTGCTTAAATCTCACTAATATAATAACATTTTCTTGCTTAATCTGTTACACGGAACAATAAATGTAGTTTTAAATCTCTGCAAATCTTTCACATCAATAGTTCTTTCTTTTTCTGGCATTCAAACTTCATTATGTCAGCTTCTTGGTTAAATCTTTTATTTGGACCATATGCTGTTGCTTGGACTACTGGAAAACAGTGGTGTGACATTTAAATATTTTTTAAAGCTTGTAAGAATAACCAGTTCAGCGATAGTAGACTTATGGACTGTGACATAGTGTAGTAAATTTGTTTATAGGAAAAACTGCAGTTTTGGAGATCCTTGTAAATTTTAGACTTTAGGGTGAAAAGATTGCTCTGTACACTGAGCAGATCTGACTTCAGTCCAAAACCAGAAGACTCATAACCATAACATGAAGAAAGCAACAACAATGTTAAGAACCAAGATAGACTTAAAAACCATCTGATCATAGCGGATCTAAGTATTAGGCAAATACAACCCCAGACAAACAACAACATATAAGCTTTTTTCACTGTGACATTATTTATGTAATAAATATGTAATGGAAAAGAAAAAAACATGTGGGCAATATTAAATACAACATGATTTAGTAGGGTAAGTTGCTAATCATCAGCCTCTCGATTAATTGATCATCGGCAGGTGGGCATAAGCAGTGGTCTAACAGAAGCAATCGTTGCTGCATCAAGGACATGGATCAACATGGAGAGAGTTATCCAAACAATTTGGAGTTCAACATTCTACTTTTTTTTTTTTTTTTTTACAAATAAAAAGCTTTCAAGACATTTTGCCAATCTTCCCGAATATTCTAAAGGTAAATGTGTTGCCATCTCTCCAACAGCTAAAACTCGGTCAAAATTGGATCATGCAACAGGACAACCATTTGAAACACACCAGTAAATCTAGATCAGAATGGCTAAAATATAAAATTATTAAGATTTTGGTATGGTCTAGTCAAAGTCCAGCCCTCAACCCAGCTGAAATGCTGTGGCAGGACCTTAAGAGGGCTGTGTAAGATAAAATCTCAACGAACTGAAGCAATGACCAAAACTAGAGCTGACTCATGGGGGTATTTAGTATTTCTCACATGATATTTTTCTTCTTTTTTTTCCTTAATTTTTGTTAATTCGATTATTGATGTTGTTATTCGATTGAGGTTGTATTAGCCTAATACTGAGACCTGCTATGATCAGATGGTTTTTATAATGTTTTAAGACAAAACCTAGAATTAACTTACTTTTAGAATTTAAGGGCACAAAATTTTACACATGACTGTATTTCTTGTATCTGTATTTACTTGAGTAGTTTATTTGAGGATACTTTACTATACTCAACTTTACTTACCTATGCTTCTGCATGGAATTGCGTTACAAAACCACTGTGGTATGTAGTATTTGAAGCGGAAATTTGAAGGGAGCACCTGCTGACTATTATTTGTAATTGCATGACTTGCCTTTCTTACAAGACATGGCTAATAACGTAATAGGTGTTTGGAATCAGGAGCAAAGCCAGACAGCAGCGAAATCAGCACATTCACAATCGAGAAGGAGAAAGAGAGAGAGAGAGAGAGAGAGAGAGAGAGAGAGAGATTTTTACTATGAAAGTTACTGTAATAAAAGCCCTGTACATTTGGTACTTGAAGGTGAGCACTTCTGTACTTTTACTCAAGTACCCAAGAAAAATAGAGGACTTCTACTTATACTTGAATAATCTTTGTCTTAGGGAGTTTTGACTTTTACTCAAGTACTAGCTTTGTGTACTTTGCCTACCTCTGTTAATAATTGCTTCTAAAGCCCCGTTTACACTGCAGGTCTCGATGCCCAAATCTGATTTGCTGCCTATATCTGATTTTTCTGACCGTCTGTTTACACGTTCTTTCAACTATGACCCATATCCGATTCAAGTGTTTACACTTGCCATACCGTCTGAAACATCACATATACTTAAAGGGAGGTTCTAGCACTACACACTAGCCAGGATGAACGAAGGTGAAATATGCTTGATGCTAGCTTTGCGATATATGCAAAGTTCGCGAATCGGAGAAGGAGGAAAAGGGCCATCATTGCAGCCTGCGCATATGATTCATTTATTGTGTCCTCAACCATTCAGAGGAATGTCTGGGTGCGAGACGTGTCGGGGTCGCTCTCTGGTGGCTTGCAACAGGTGCGTGCTCCCGCACACAGGTGCGTCTGTTTGGAATGAGCAGCACCTCGGTGTGCCTGATTACGTCATTAAAGCGCAAAGAAGTCGCAGTTTTAATGACGTACAGAACGCAATGCCTCAGAAAATCCAATCTGTCTGTTTACACGACAATCACATCAGCACATATCTGATTTACATCTGATTTATTTCCACATATCAAAGAGGCCTGAAACCGATCTCGAAATATCGGAATGTATGCGTTTTTTTCCTGTTTACACAGACATAGAAAATATCCGATATGTGTCACATAGGAGCAAAAAATCGGAATTGGGTCACATTTAACTGACAGTGTAAACGTAGCTTAAGTAATTATGAACCTCCTCTGAACCGTCCATCTTGTTCTGTTCACAGCTAACGTGACTTACAAAGCTTTTAACAACAAGGCTGAATACCAAATCCCTCTCTCACCGCTGATTAAGTTCACTACTTTCAATTCAATTCAATTTTATTTGTATAGCACATTTAACAATTGTCATCGTCGCAAAGCAGCTTTACACATTCAAAAGAATTATTTAAGTTTGCATAAAATGTGAATGTGTATGAATCAAAATGGTCAGATAGTCCCTAATGAGCAAGCTGTGGGCGACATTGGCAAGGAAAACCTCCCTGAGATGGCAGTAGGAAGAAACCTTGGTGAAACAGAAGAGGAGGAACCGGGTGAGGAACCGGGTGAAACAGAAAGCAGGAACTGATCTGCAATAATACTGTGTGTTGGGTAGCAGGCAGTTCAGTATAATAGTTGTTAACATATGTTAATTGCTGTTAATATGCAGTCCAGGTAGTTATTGGAGGCTCAGGTAGACTTATAGGAAATTCCAGTCCTGAACTATCGAGCGACTGTAGCCAAGTCCGCAGAGAAACATCAGTCGAGGCCAGAACCGTCTTCATTCTGGCCTTCATTATTTTTACAGTACTTGGTGTGTGGAACAAGAGATTGGACTCCCTACATGATCCAGCTTTCTATTTAACATTATTTGGGATTCACCCCCCGGGACCCATCATTTAGCTAACATTATAAATAGCTAAAATTACAGTACTTAAAGGACTTGGACTGTCGAAGTCTTTTAAGTCTTTTCACTTTTTAGTGAGAAGTACTCACAATACAGGTAAGAATTTAAAACTACTTTCATCCCTGTTAATTACACTGTTGGTCGCCAGCTCCGCCACAGCCGAGGAAGGATATGTGTAAAATAAGCAAAGTAACTGGTTAGTTGAACAAATAAATCATAATGTGGTGTTTGAAGAGCTGTTCTTTAAAAGCACTATCAAACCTGTGGTCATGCTGTTGTACTGAATATGACCACTGCTGTTATATCTTCACTATTTTGGTTGCCTTCTCATGCTTACGACCGCATCACAGCTGTGCTGCTATTCAACACAACAACATGGCCTTGAGTACGATATTGCTTAAATATACCATATTTGGTATTTTTGTGTTAATTTTATGTTAAGACATTTTAGATATTTGACTAAATTTAACAAATATTCACTTCCTAAGATTTTTTTCCAGTGCACCAGAGAACGCTGATCCTCAATCTTCTCAAGGTCATGTTGTAAAAATCTGACTCCAGTACTTGCTGTACCTCCTCAGATTTTCTTTCAGCAATCACTACTGATGTTGCTGTTCCAGAGTCTTGTCGAATCCTAGTTTGAGTAGCCAAGCCATCTTTCAGCGCAGGTTTGTGTTTGCTTTCATGTGTGTTGGTCTAAAAGAAGTGGTGTCAGGCTACACATCTCACCCTAACGCATTCTCCTCCAGCTGTTGGCGTGATGCACAAGTAAACAGAGGTGTTGCTATGGACGCCTGGCAGTTGAGGCCCTCCAGTGGCACTTATTGTTCAATGAGCTGAAGGGCATGGAACTATGGGTACCAGCCAGGCAAAGATCACATGCTGCAGGTATTTCTCTCTGTCCTCTCACTCAGCTGTCTACTAAAAGCCCATTAATGAACATCTGGTCATAATTATTGAAGTGTAAGCATCAGCAGGATGGAATTGGCCAACTCTCAAAACCTCTCTCTCTCTCTCTCTCTCTCTCTCTCTCTCTCTCATTTTCTCCCTCTCCACTCCCAGATCTACAAGGTACCATCCCCCAAGGCCTAAAATAGTTTATATGGGACTGTTTAATGCATTTATTTCAGGGAAAAAAATGTAATTCCACCACAAGCCACACCAGTGTGCTCATTGTTATGGGCTCACAGCCCTACCAGACATCATATTTACTGAACTGCACTCTGCTGAAACTGCCATGAAGTGGAATGCAGTGACTTGCATATGTGAAGTTTAAAAGCACCATCCAACATCACACAGGTACAGTACACACTCAAACCACACCGTGGGTGATTTACTGCTTCCATTTATTTTATGATGGTAATTAAATATGTGCCTTTTTTTTGCACCAAAAAAGAGCAGCTTGTGTGTTTTGTGGATGGTTTACTGCGAGCATGAGACATGTTGTTGCCTTTTTACAAGAGTCCACAGGGTTTCCGTGATGTGTCGGGAACACAAATGGGGGTGTTGGTTTGCAAGAAAGTATGCACTAAATAATGCTTTTTTTTTTCTTCTTTTTTTTTTTTTTTTGTCTTTTCACCAATACTATGTCTTAACCCTAGGTTGCCATCAGGAGAAACTGAAAAACTAGATTCAACATAGAGTATACTGTGAAAGGTATGCTTTGAATGTGTATATTAAAGTGTCAGCATTAGGAACATTTCATAATTATATACCATTGAATAACACTAGTTATCAATTATGTGCCTGTTAGCTGGTGACAGGATTTCGGGCATCCACGGCTCACCTATGCCTGTAGGGAGCAAAGGACAGCCTGTCTGGTCTGATCTCATGGAAAAGCCAAAGGCCCCACCCTGCAAGCCACAGCACACAAAGGATCTCCTGGTGACATAAACCACAGCACCCACTGCCACAACCCCCCAGGGATCTCAGTTCTTGCCTCCTATACAGTCAGATCAGCTGACATTACCAATCTCTCTCTTTTCAGGAGCTTGGACATAGACTTAGCTGCTGGGAAATGCTGAAAATGTGTTTCTGTTCAGTGTGGCTAGATTAGTACAAGAAGGAAAAAATAGAGCCGGATGTTTTTATTTTAGTGTGTAAATTATTAACATTCAAAACAGAAAAAGAATAAATACTTCAGTTTTGAATGAAATGGCCAGGATAGAGTTATTCAGGTCTTTTTGGATTCACGCATTTGGATGCCTTATAGTGGACCAGTATTACATTATTATTATTATTATTATTATTATTATTATTATTATATACAAGGGGCATTCAAGTCAAAACCTGGACTTCAAGCACAGTACAGTGATTAGATTCTCAGTAAAACATTTGAATGGTGCAAACATTTTAAAGACATCCTTAAGTCTGTCACTGACAATCCCGGCCAAGGTGGTTTGGAGCCCACTGCGGTCGTTCACGTAAACATTCGGCAAGTGATCCTTGAAAATCGACAGATTCGATAGAATCGAACGTATCTGTCTGTGTGAACTGTATACACAATCATGCACCAACACCACGTGCACATTACAGGAACTTGGGTGGGAGTTATTGCCACATCTCTATACCTCACTCCAAGACATTTTCCCATGTTTGGGCCCTTAAAGGAGTTCCTGGGAGGTCAGTGTTTCAGATGTGAAGCAGGCAGTCTGATCATGACTCCAGCGTATTGAGAAATCTTTTTACCTTGATGTTATCCAAGCACTAGGGAATGCTGTCATAAGTGCATTAGTGTATCATGGGATTGTATATAGAAATAAAGGGTGGTTTTACTCTCAGAACTGTGTTCTTCTTAATCAAAATAAGTTTGACTTGAACACCCCTTAAAATATCTTTATCAGTATAAATGTCAGTTGTCAATTCCATTGGATATAACATCACTTTGTACAGTTATTTCCTTCGCCCTCTTCATTTTGTCTTGTAGGATGTAACAGATAAAATATGATACATTAAAAAATCCTAACAGAGTTTTTGTGACTTTGTACTAAACTAAATAAACAGGACAGTTTAAGACAAGCTCAGCGGTATGAAAGCAGACCAGCAGACTAAGAGGTTGGAAGTGTGGATTTGCACTAACAAAAGAAAAGAAACAGTGCAGATGCAATGAACAAAACCAGGCAAACGGCTTGAGAGATGAGTGTAGAAGAAGAAAAGGCTTTCCCATGCTTCGCATCTGGAAGCCAGGGTTGAACAAAAACCCACAGTTACGTACAAGCCTCGTGGCAGATCCTCTTTTCTAAACTCCAAGCTTCAAACCCCTGGTCTCTAGAGATGGCAAATTGGGACAGGCTCCATATTACCCCCCACTCACACACTCACACACTCTCTTTCACACACACACAAGCACACTTACTCGCATGCAATTCTCTCTAGGCAGCAGAGAATGCATTTCATGTTCATGGGAAAACATTGTAAGAGAACGAAGACCCAAAGGACTACAGCTCATCTGCAACAGCCCGCCTCTTTCACAATGCAGCCCTGTCACAGCAGTAATGTATTATCTCATTACCTCATTAGACAAATTACACGCACAAAAAAATAACGCATGTGCTTAAAGGGGCTGAAGAGGGAAAAAAATCAGTCACTTTTAAAACCAGATGAATTATATCTTAAGCTGGAAGTATGATAAAATAGATGAAATAGAAATGTGAGTCAATGTAGTCAATCAGTCACGGTGAGTACAGTACACCAATACTGACGGTTTGAGTATTATAATTATTATTTTAATAATAATATCATATATATCATATACATCATATATATCTTATATTAAAAATATTAATACGATTTTTTTCTTTTAACCGAAAACTTACATATAAATCACTCATATTCAAAAAAAAAAAAAAAAAAACTAATATAAGGAAAAAAAATCCCAAATCGGATCTGTGTGCGTGGAGTTTGCATGTTTTCCCTGTGCTTGGTGGTTTTCCTCTGGGTTGTCTGGTTTCTTCCCATTGTCCAAAGACATGCAGATTAGGCTAACTGGTATTTCCAAATTGCCCGTAGTGTGTGAATGTGCATGTGAATGTTTATATATATATATATACACACACACACACACACACACACACACACACAGTATATATATATATAATTTTTTAAAACTATAAATATAGATGAAAATCAATTATGACAAAAGAAAAAGAAAAAGATATCAAACATCAACTTCTCTGGATATCCCTGTGTGAGAAAAAGAATGGAGAAGATCAAATATTATTTTCATTGGCCAGACCTCAAGGAAGAAGTAGACTTTTGTCTGTGATGTCCTCAATGCCAAAAGACTGCACCCAAGAAACTCGCCCCCTGCCCCACTTATTCCCCTCCTCAAGGGAGCTTGTGCTACTCTTCACCAATCAAGGTATCCCTTTTATGTCAAAATGAATGGCAGATATTTGCTGTTGTAGGTCAAGAAGATCTGCACCTCTGTGTATCATCCCCAAACCTGCCTGGTGAAGCATTTCAATCAGATGCTCAAGAGGATGATTCACTGTCAGAGAAACGCTTTACCCATAGTTTTAACCAGGTGACTGAGTGCTCTTGGTACTGCCCAGCACCCATATCATTGGCTCAGTGGAAAGGACCCTTCACTGTCACAGATAGTGAACAGTACAGTAATAGTACAGTACAGTAGTACACTGAGTGGTCTGTGTGGAAGACCTAATTGAGTGGCTGGTGAAGGCTGATCACATATAGATCTGACCAAGGGGTACTGGTAGGTGCCGAAAACCAAAGAGAAAACCTTAAGCACACTGGGCCACTGACAGTGCATGTATATCTGTATACTGTACATACATATTCCTGATTCCTTCTGTTCCTATGAATGTATTTAGATTTTAGAAATATAAAAGGGCATTTACTGTACTGTAACTATGTACACATATCCCTTCTGTTTCTTTGCATGTGAAATCACATTGAGAGCCATTGCACCCAAGACAAATTTCTTGTATTGTGCACTTTATTGTGCTCTGCCAATAAAGCTGATTCTGATTCTGATTTTGATCTGTGTCATTTCTATTTATTATTATTATTATTATTATTATTATTATTATTATTAATCCCTATTCTTTTTTATTCCATCCTTCATCTTCAGTAGTTGCTTCATCTTTCTCAAGGGCACATTGGATCCAAAGCTTATCCTTAAGCACGGGAATACATGCCAGATCATTAAATGTATCAATTTTATATTTTTAAACCCTTAAAAATGAGCAACATATGTGTTGCAAAAGCAAAATTTTGACACCAAACCCGTGTTTTAAAAATGAAAGAATTGACTTTGTACTGTATTGTAAGTATTGAAGTTGTTTTTGTTATTGTGTTTTTGTTTTTAAGGCAGCTGTTCAGACCTTGTTCACAACTTGTACATCCGAGGCCTTTTTTTTTTTTTAAAGCTGGCGTCAGTGTGTGCAGTAGGTCGAGGAGTGTCGGCTTTGAAGTGTGACTCCATGGTCTTGCCACATCTGCTGGCAAGATG
>JAAGKR010000813.1:0-12065 GCA_011419295.1 Clarias macrocephalus
CTCTCCCTCTGTCTCTCTCTCTCTCTCTCTCTCACTCCCTCTCACTCTCTCTCTCTCCCTCTCTGTTTCTCACTCCCTCTCACTCTCTCTCTCCCTCTGTCTCTCTCTCTCTCTCCCTCTGTCTCTCTCTCTCTCTGTCTCTCTCTTTCTCACTCCCTCTCTCTCTCACTCCCTCTGTCTCTCTCTCTCTCACTCTCTCTCTCTCTGAAATGCACTGTGCTTCTTCTGATACTAAAGCACACATATTTTCTGCTAGATTTTCTGGTAGAAGGAGCTTCACACTCAGCTACACTGGGCAAATCTCTTCCAGCACCAACATCTGCTTTTACTGCCTCGGCTGTCTGACTGCATGACCTCTCAGGAAGAAAAAAGAAAACAAGAAAATCTAGTGAACTTACTTATAAATGATATATGAGATTACAGATTATCAGCCTTGTCCAGACGAGGTTTCACAGTTTCACAACGTTCACAAGATTTCTTTTTTATTTATGATGGACACCGTAACTGGGGCTTTGTCTTTCTGCCATCCTGCCAAAAATCTTTTTCCTCCCTTTTGTCTTTGCTCAATATGTGGACATGTTTTATTCTCCCCTTTACTACTTTGATAGCATAGTGCAGCATGATTGGTTTTCTTCAGGAGATAAAGTGGGCTTTGAAGAGCAGAAGGTCAAAATAAGAGCCTGGCTCTCACTTTCCTTCGGCTGGAAAGTCTGCATTAAAAAATAGGAGCGTCTGTAAGAGCAAAGACTAAATCTGGAATGGAAGCACATTTGATTGTGATGGATAGACGTCTACATTAATTAATTTTGCCATATACCCGACCACGATCCCTGGCATGACTGCATGATGGGGTCTGAAAAGCTCATCTTATTCTAATATCATTGACCACAGACACACAGACACTAAGTGAGGGGAAAAAAAGGTGATTTTATTAATAGAAAAAGGGAAAAGGATGAATTTAGAAAAGGAAATAAAGAAGGAAAGGACAAGTGGGAGATTATGCAGGTGAGAGTTGGAAGCAGTGTCAAGCATGAAGGCACAAGGATGGCAAGTGATGGTGACAGAGACAGAGAGGCGAAGTGTGTTTGCACAGGAAACATCTCCAGCAGGCTCCTCATCAGCATTTTGTAGATGCTCCACGACGGGTCCATGGGAGTCAAACTCAACAAAGACGGCGTGGCTATTGGCTATTATGATCTGGAAGCGGTGGTGACAAACCAGAACTTCTGATCCTGACTGGGAAGGAGGCCTGGATGTTGAGGCAACGGCTGGTTTCCTTTCATGATGACTGTTTTTCATCTCATGTACTGTAGAAACCATAATTTAGCCTAGCTTACTTTACACATTCACAGAATACTTCCAGTGGGCAAAATCACGTAAAACAAAATCAATTTTATAATAAAGTCTTGAATACTTTGTCAAATGTTTATGCTGGCAACACACTACACTGTGACTTGTTGGTTGTTTACCCTCGAGATTGTGTGGCTGAATGGGAGCTGTGGACAACTTACTAGGAAATTATGGAATAAAATTCAAAGCACAGTTTCTCCTGAATGCAAATTGCTTTAACTGCTTTGTAAAGTTGAAGAACTGTAATTTGAACTTACGTGCCGATTACACAAAAAGAGCATTTGGTCCAAATTCTGAATTTAAAACAATACCAAAAATCATACATGTATTGCCAGATGGTTAACTAGGCAAGATACTTTAATGAAGTGTTTGCACTTGACGTCTGTTATGGTAAAAAAAAAAAAAAAAAAAGAGGGAAGAATCGGTTGATGATCTGGATACGCTTACTGGAAGGCTCCGACACACTCGCTGACCTGGCGAGGACACACATACTGTGTACAGACATGCATGATAGAGTATAGAACGTTCTCTAGCCTATCACAGAAAAAGTCAAGTAGTAAAGTCCTGGGTCAGTTCCTGAGCACATACATTACAGTACTCTCAGAAAGAAACGACAGAGGGGAAAACTTAGAAATTTAACACTGGCTAGGGGAAATGTAGAAGACACATAAAAGAAAAAGCCTAACATTGTCAGTGTTTCGCCTTCCAGCCGTCTTTCTGGTCGCCACCATACCATTCATTCAATCTTATTGCTAGCTTTATAGCTACAAAACCATAAATTATGGAGAAGTGTTGCTCATACTGTTATTGCCAGCAGAGGAACAAATAAATGCACCTTGCTGAGATTGAACCAGGGCAGAGCTCATAACACGGCAGAGCATACTGGACTTTGCAGCAAATATTTATGTCAAGTGTGCAAGTCCTCAGCATCATTATAAACCATTTGTGTATTAAATAAAAAAAAATGAATTCCTGTACAGCATCATAACATCAATGCATTTAGACGTGTAGACAGTCAACTACGATCTGCTGAAGGTCAAACCGAGCACGGAGATGAAAGGTGATTTAAGTGACTTTGAACGTGGCATGGTTGTCGGTGCCAGATGGGCTGGTCTGAGTGTTGCCGAAACAGCTAATCTACTGGGATTTTCACACACGACCATCTCTAGGGTTTACAGAGAATGGTCTGTGAATGAGAAAATATCCAATGAGGGCAGTTCTCTGGGTGAAAATGCTGTGTTGATGCCAGAGGTCAGAGGAGAATGGACAGCCTGGTTCAAGCTGCTAGAAAGGCAACAGTAACTCAAATAACATCTCATTACAGCTGAGCTATGCTGAAGAGAATCTCTGAGCTCATTGAAACTTGAAGCAGATGTGCTGCAGCAGCAGAAGACCACACCGGATGCCGAACCCGTCAGCTAAAACCAGGACACTGAGACTACAATTCACATGGGCTCACCAAAATTAGACAATGGAAGATTGGAAAAACGTCACCTGGTCTGATGAGACTCGATTTCTGCTGCGACATTCGGATGGCAGGGACAGAATTTGACTTAACATGAAAGCAGGGATCCATCCTGCCCTGGATCAGCAGTTCCGGCTGCTGGTGGTGTAATGGTGAGGAGATTTTCTTGCTACACTTTGGGCCCTTTGGTACAAATTGAGTATGGTTTAAATGACACGGTCTACATGAGGATTTTTGCTGATCATGTCTGTCCCTTTATTACCACAGGATGATGAGCCATGTCATAAAGCTAAAATCATCTTAAACTGGTATCACGACAGTGACGTCACTGTACTCACACAGTCACCAGTCACTCGATCCAATGGAGCACCTTTGGGTTGTGATGGAACAGGAGATTCATATCATGGATGTGCAGCTGAAAAATCAGCAGCGACTGCGTAAAATCTGTCATGTCAATATGGAGTGAGGTCTATAAGGAATGTTTCCAGCACCTTGTGGAATCTATGAAAATCACTTCTCAAGGCAAAATGGATCCAATCCAGTACTAGCAAAGTGTCCCTGATGTAGGTAAAGTAGCCAAATGTTACAACTGAATAATTGAGTGTTGAAGGTGGTCTATCAGACAAGTAACAGTTCAAGTCCCGGTTTTATACTGTACATACCAAAAGCAATGCTACATTGAATATTTATCATAAAGCTTACTACTGTAAGTTGGTGAGTTGGCCCACATTCATCAGTCCCCGAGCTTGTAAACAGCACATGCAGCACCCTGTGGGGGGTCTGATAAGTGAAATCTGCAGAATTTGGATTCATATCTCTGTTTCTAAACTATATTCTGGTGACTTGTAATTTTCGAAATAAATAGGTGCCATGTTTATCACTTGTGCTATCACGAGAACCCTGGTGGCTAGAAGTCACCTGACTGTCGAAATAGCAGAACGGCAACATCTGCTCTGTATGCAACATGTCTCTGAATCTGGAAATGATGGGACTTCTGTAAGGTGTGAAGTGCGGATCTCTGGTAGTGTGGAGTGTTAGTACATTTATTCCACCCCAAAAGTTTACAAAAAAGTTAAAATATTATTCAGTTTATTTCTGTTGCTCAGTAATCCCAGGCATACCGAAAGATGACATAATAAATATACAGTGTTGTGAAAAGTCTTTAGTCCCCCTTCCTCATTTTTTGATATTAAAGAAAATTAAGTGATACAGATTAAGTGACAAATGTTTTACTACTTTAAACTACACAAAGATACAATTTAAAAATATGTTGTTTATGTAATAACCTCAGCTTCCTCATTTCCCCTCTCGTCTGTTCCAACCACTCGGCATTCAGCACCAGGTTGATCATCTGTCATCATCTGCACCTGTTTCTCGCTGGTTCACGCCGTAAGTTCGATGTTTTTTGTGTGCTCGAGTGATTCATAGGTCCATGTGTGGCTTAACAAACCAAAAACCTTCCTTTGAAACTGCTCAGGTACAGGCGACTGGACTGAAAATGATGAGCGACAGAAAAGTCATTCAGGAAGCCTGGAGAACTGTTCCTCAAGACTACATTAAAAATACAAAACAGTCTGGAGCTTTGGAAGTGATTTATGAAGAAATGAAGGAGGCTCAAATCTTTTGCACAGTTCTTTATAAAAGAATGGGTGAGAACAGCAAGAACCCTCATTAAGCATTAATGTTGCCATGGGGCTAAACAGAGAAACACAACATACTGATGATGGACTTCCCAGACTGCTTGGTTTGTGTTTTGTTAGGAGTTGTGGGAGTTTTAAGTCCAGAAAGCTTAGGTGAATTGACTGAACCGTGCTACAGTCATAAACAGGTTTTATGTTCCCTGATACTGCTGTGTAACTAAGTGAAACTCTCAGCAGGGCTGTTTTAGCTGTAATGACTCGGGATAGCGGCGTCCCTACACGCGAACTCTTGCCACCAATATTGGGTAAAGGCTAGGCTTCAGTACAAGACTGGATTTTTTCCCCTTCATGAGCACCTTGTTGTTTCTCCATTTTGTTATTTTTATGCATTTCATTTTTTTATGAACCTATCAGTCTGTAATTCAGGAACAGGTGTTGGCTAATCTGCAAAAATAGGTGTGATTCGATTCTGCATTGTGCCAAAAAACAACAACACCTTTTTACTGAAATTACCGCAGTGATTAATATGGTTTAGCAGCAACAAGTTATTTAACCCTGACTGATAGTGAGTCACTTCTCATTTCTTAAACAACCATGACAGAAGACATATCCTGTCCTTGTGGCAAGGACTTTACTTGGTTTCAGAAAGGTCAAATTATTGTTCTGCATTTATTTTTATTTTTTTTGGATTTTTCCCCGATTTTTCTCCCTAATTAGTCGTGTCCAGTTTCTCCCTGTCACTAGGGGGCTCCCACATTAAGTACCACTCAGCCGGGAGGGCCGAAGACTATCACGTGTTTCCTCCGAACCACGTGACGCCAGCCGACCGCATCTTTTCGAACTGCTCGCTCGCGCACCGTTGGGGGCGGAGTAACACACTCGGAGGACGGCGCGATCCGCTCTGTTGCGCGAGCTCACAGACGCCCCTGACTGGCTGTAGAGCCGTGATTAATGTGGGAGCACTAAGTACCTCTCATCACTCCCCTCTGAGAGAGCTCGGCCAATCAGCTCTCTCTAGACCTCCGGCTGCGAGAGGTTACAGCACCACCCGGGATTCGAACTAGCGATCTCCGGATGATAGGACGAGAACTTTACCGCTGCGTCACACGGAGGCCGTTCTGCATCTATTAAAGAAAACGGTGGAGGACAAAAAAAAAAAAAAAAAAAAAAAAAAAAACCCTTAATAAATGAATGAGCTCCAATAATTTTTTTTTCAACTAAGGAATCATTGGTAAAGTCACTGGAAACAAATTGAAATCCTGCAAACCGGCTGCCAGAGACGAGACCTGTGCACACTGGAAATCAGTTAATTGATCAAATCCAATATGAAGAAGAAGTCATACAAAAAGCAAGTCATCTTCTTAGAAGTAATGAACTGTGAATTAAAAAAACAGAATATTCTAAAAACATCATATGGGCGTACATAGCATCGATGTACAGGAAGTGGGAGCATGCAGTGTGGAAGCTCATGTCCATCATCAGTGAACTCCTCCTGGCTCAGTAAGTGGCCTTCCATGGATGAAGGATGTGATGCACACAGCGCCGTCTGTGAGGTTTTTCAACATTACTCATGAGAACGCTGCAGGGGAAGCCATGAAGAACTTCACTACTGTATGTTAAGGATTTGATTTACATCTAGTTTAACTGTGCGGTAGACTGCAGAATTGAGTTTGTCTAGTCTGAAATGTTTTAAAAAAGAAAAATGAACATCAAGCTTGCTTTATATACAGTCTGCGTCGTTAGGTTCCCTGGTGGACTGGAGACCAGCATTTGGCACACTCGCTACCGTGGCCCAGGCTTAGGCCCCACTGGGGGTTGCACAAGCTATTACACACTTAGTGCACTTTTAATGGGGAGAATTGTGCCAAGGAGAGCATCCAGCATAACAACCTTTGCCAAGTCAAATATACGGGTCTGTCATCTGCTATGGAGTCTCCTAATGGGAGAAGAAAGAAAAAAAAAACATTGCAGTCTGCATCGTAACTGTTTTGTTGCCCCATTCCGAGGAGAACTGGTTTATCTTGAGAGCTTTTTATTATGCAAACATTTACCATTCCTCAGTGGAACACTTTAGTCAATAACTAGTTCAAACCCATTCCTCTGGTCTACATCATTTTTATTCACTGTTAACTAGAAATGTGAAAAAAAATCAGCATGCCAGCAGATTTATTTATTTAAGAAATACTTAGCCCCCCATCCCCCCCCCCCCCCCCCAACCCCACTCTTTTTTATTATTTGCCCCTCTCATTATTTCCGGAAGGTATCCTCCACACTTAGACTTGTCATGGCCTTTTATTTGTTCTTGAAATTGATTTCATGCCATTATTATTTACTGCCAGTATGGAGTTTGTCTTTGTGAGAAGAGCTGCGCGCCGGGGCGTGACGCACACAGCGAAAATGTCACGGGCAGGAAAAGGGAGGAAAGGAATCACTCAGAGCCGATACAGCAATGGACTGGATCCAGAAATAATGACGGACTGGATGGGCTATGAAAAAGCACTTTTAGATGATTATGTAACTATAAAAATTTTGACTGCATGATTTTTTTTCCCTTTTAATTAAAATTCAATCCTCTGCTTTTGTCCCCTACCTTTTAAGTAGTCATGTAACCACAAGCAGAGTTCACACATGCCTTTTCATTTCATGCCTTTTCTTTTCATACCTTTTTTACGAGTCTTGCACTGAGTCATCCATCTGAGTGCTTGTGTCATCTGAAGTACAAGAGGGTCATACTCGAGTGGCCTGGAAGTTTGGAAGAAAGTAGTTCTGAATGCTCGACGATATTTCATGTTTTTTTACTTGCATTTGAAGCTACAGGCTTATATACTGTTCACCTTGGCAAAAAAAAAATTAAATCTCAGTTTTTCACAGCTCCACACATTTCTGTCCATTTTTTGGCAGGTTTGTTAGGGTTTAATCACATCAGATGTCATTTGAAATTGAACTTATTTCAGGTTGAATTCATTGTTCCGAGAGCTTGTTCGTAAGTCCAATTTGTTTGAAGTCCAACAAACATTGTCTAGGTACTGGGCATGTGATCTAACTTCCGTGATTAAACATGTGCGAACACATGTTCGTGTCTTTGGAAGTTAGAAACTTGAATGTTCGTATTTAAGGGATTTACAGCATAAGAATTTCAAAACTTTACATTCACCAAGTTGACTTTCTCTTTAGTCAGATTACTAAACAGATTAATAAACGAATAGGCATGCATAGAAGTGAAATTCCCTTTCCTATTCTCCATGAAGCTGTACTGTTTGTCAGTCTGAGGGTGGCTCACTGTCTCAGTGACTAATAGCTAGGAACAGTGTAGGAAACATAGACGGTCACCTATAGGGCGCCATACCCTGGGGTACTTCTGCAATGTTCTATGGATTTTAAAGAGTTTATTTATGTGCCTCATTAACATTTTACATCCCAAAAACTCGAATTCATCAGCTGTACTGGTGTTGCAAAATGTGTACTGCTGTGAATGTGAATGATTCACCTCGGTTCTGAATCACGCTTAACCATAGCCTCTTTGCATTGTTTTATTCTTAAAACATTTTTTGTTTTATTACAAGTCCTTTATAATATTGTTCACTCTTTTTTATTTTATTTTTTGCTTAGTGCAGCTACTGTACAATAAGCAAAAGGTTCTTGGAAATAATTGAATCCTGCAGGTTTGGCTGAAATCCTGAACATTGCCTTTAAATCCAGTAATCAGTGGTGATTACGCAGCTCCGTTTGACACACACATGTCCTAATCTAATTTTGTAGCCATTCTAACATTTCTTTATGACAAAATTCAAATAAAAATTCTCCATCGTGGCTGTTTGTAGAGTCGGTCTGCATAGTTTAAGACAATTATCCTTTTTCAATTCATAAAGCTCCAGCAGTGACCTCTCCTTTTGTGGGGCACTAACAGACCTGGAGACGGTTCTAGCTAGAAATCTTAGAAATCCTGCTTTCTACTGTCAACAAAACGTAAAGATAAGGATAGAACATCACCTGAGGCATGACCCGCTCGACCTGGGCGTTTCGAAAAGACTTGTGTTGTTTGGGGATCTGTTGAGAAGAACAACCCGTGTTTAAAAACTTCAGAGGTCCAAGAACAGCAATAAATGTTCTGCATCAGATCCAGGAGGACGTCCAGCATAAAATCTGTCCGTCTGTCCAGTGTTTTCTAACCGCACTCAAGCATTCAAAACAAGAAATCCGAGGATCACTGAGGACCAGATTAGAAAACATCAATTTACAGTTAAGGTCTCGAGTATTTCACACACCCTCCACACTGAGTGCTTAATGAGAGAACGTTGTGTCAGTCAAAAGTAGCTCTAATTGTGGAGGAAATACACAGGAGGATGAGCATTCTGATGCATAGAAAAAAAAATAATAAAAAAAGTCTCAAAGTCTTTTGCTCTAGCATAGACAGCGCCGAGGTCAGATTTTGACATTTAGTCTCCCACACGCTTTTATTAATGTGCCTGTGTAAGCACTAATACGTGGTTAAGCGCTGTGAAATTGAAGATCCTTGTATCTTTCCATTAGCAGGAAATAAAATCATGACTCTGAGAAATTTTCAATACATAAGGGTCACATAATAAATATTACACAACGGTGATAAAGGAGTCTGAATACCGTTTTTTCTTTCCTTAATCAAATCTAATTTGCTCTAATAGCAGCAGCGACACTAGTGCAGCTATACAGTAAATCACAGCTTTATACTTTATGCATTAATGCAATAATTGAAATACATTTTCGCCATATTACTTTACTTACTGTAATTCACAATTTCATATAAATTGTCAAGATTTGTCTGCTCTGATTTCCCACCTGATAACAGCAACAAGGATCCTTGTGAGTATAGAAGCTTGGAACCTGCCATGCACTTCTATAATAAACCTTACAATATACAGTGTAACATACTACAGCAGCACTGAATCCGTTCCGGAGGCGAGTTCTTAAGGTGAAATTTCGTATTGTGAAACACATTTTCCCATATGAAATAATGCACATGCAGATAATCCGTTCCTGCCACCCAAAAAGATTACCAATATTAGCAATTTCCACCTAATCTAATCTGATTTTTGCATATAAAACAATCAAAACATTTAGAAAAGACGTGTAAATGAAGTAAAATATAAAATAAATAGACATTAAACCTCACTTAACCTTGATTTACAATTCCTCTTTGCACTGGCTTTAAAACTAAAACTAAAAGTGCCTCCCTTTTCTTCCTGCTATGTGTTCTGTCTTGCACAAATTATTTTTTTGGATTTCTCCTGCACCACTACCGTACTGAATTGAATAAAAATATAAATATACACATACCATTAAACTCTACCGTGCTTTTCTGTATGGGTATATTCTCTACTGTGTAGAGACATTATGAGCTGATACACACATGTGGTCGTATTAACAACAGTTCAAGGTATCCCAAACTAATCTTAGGTCATGACATGATAACAGTCGGACTTTTTAATAAGTGTGAAAATGAATAACAGCTTCAGAAGTTACTTTTGCAAAGTGTATTTATCATTATTAACTCACAAGTGATTGCCATTAGTGTAAATGTTAGCTTGTTGTTCTTTGCAATGTTCTTTGTTGAGTTATTTTATTTGTCAAGCTACAGCACGGAAATCTATTCAGACGACCGATAAATTCTGTACGTGGGATATTGTGTGAATTTTCCAGTGCCTCTATATCTTACATTTCTCTTTGTTCTATGACATATGTCCATGAAACATCCACAGAACACGTCCTCATTCCTTATATGGTAATGCTTCCTAAACTAATGCACTTCTGATTGTCTGTCTGTCTCAGAGTCTTCATACGACTAATTCTCTGTGCTCTGCCTGGAACGTTAATTAGCTTTGTAGCTTTGTAACAGATGTATGTGTCACATGGCATTTGGCTGAAAGCTTAAATGCTCTGTCTATCCTCTGAATAAACCAGAGAGTGTGTTCAGGCACATCACGTGCGTGGTGTGTGTGCGTGCATGTGCCTCTCTCCTGGTTGCACACAAAGCCATCCACTAAGTGTGTTCAGCGGATGGATGCATCAAAAAATAATTCTTCTGCCTTTAAATTTATTTTACACTCAAAGGACCTATTTTATATTTTTATTCAATACTTAGACACTCCTTCAACGATATTTGAAGTTTCAGACATTTGAGGTCTCTATAAATTCTTCGGTATTTGCGTGAAGTTAAACCTGCACCATGAATGAAATCCAAGTGTGGAGTAGAATAAAGTTATGAGCAGTTATGTACCAGATGTGACAGAAGAAAGAAGAGTAAGAGAGGGGCCAGATGTGTACAGAGAGGGGGGGGGGATAAGGAAGGATAGCTGAACTTAATGGTCATGTTGGAGAAGGGAACAGAGGTGATGAGGAGGCCATGAGTAGGTCTGGGGTCCAGGAGAGGAACGTAGAAGGACAGATTATTGCGTATTTTGCAAAAAGGATGGAAATGGCAGTTGTGAATACATATTTTAAGAAGAAAAATGAACACGGGGTGACGTACAAGTGGCTGAAGATGTACTCAGGTGGACCATCTGCTGTGTAGGAGATGCAATATGAAGGAGATTAGAGACTGACGTATTTGCAGAAGAACATCGGCTGGTGGTCTTCAGGATGACTTTGGAGGTCCAGATATACACTGCCTTGCAAAAGTATTCATACCCCTTGACCTTTCCCACAGTTTTTTTCACGTTACCACCACAAACCTAAATGTATTTGTGGATTTTATGTGACAGACCGACAATTGCTTCATTAATTAAAGTAATAAATAAATGAATTAAAGTGACACATAATTGTATACTGGAAGAAAAATGCTAAATGGTTTAAAACATTTTTTATGTTTTTTTTTTTTTTATGTGGTTTTACACAGACACCTCTGTACGGAAGCGCATTGCATTCACAAAAGAAAAAAAATCACAGGAATTATCTCATAATTATGACATCCTGATCCACCTGTGTGTAATTTAATCTCAGTGTAAATACAGCTGTTCTGTGACGCCCTCCGAGATTTGTTAGAGAACATTAGTGAACAAACAGCATCATGAAACCCAGTGCACCCCATAAATCTGGCCTTTATGGAAGACTGGAAAGAAGAAAGCGAAGTTTGCGGTTTGCGACAAGTCATGTGGAAGTGCACACGGGAGTTATGGTTTTCTTTCACTTTGTGTAGGTCGATCACATGTTTTTTGGTTGCAATGTGACAAAATGTGTAAAAGTTCAAAGAGTATGAATACTTTTGCAAGGCACTGCATAAATTTACAAATATATATTTTTTATTTGCCACATACACAACCATACACATTATGATATGCGTGGAAATGCTTATATGACATACATACTGATACAGTAGACAGGTTTTACTGCAATAAGGGAAAAATAGCACTAAGAACGATGTTAAAAAAATGAAACGCAACTAAAATAGAAATATATAAAATATATAAGTTACACAGAATGTGCAGAATTTACAAAGTGTAATTATACTAAGAGTTTCTTAAAGTTTCCTTTATAGATTTTGTATAAGTTGCTTATAAATTAGTTTAAGCAATTAAAAGTTTAGAGGCGGCACGGTGGTGTAGTGGTTAGCACTGTTGCCTTGCACCGCCAGGGTC
>JAAGKR010000813.1:12085-37830 GCA_011419295.1 Clarias macrocephalus
AATGTCCCCTGCAAGAGACTGCTCCCCCTTATCTCATAATTATGACTTAGTAAGTCATAATTATGAGATACTAAGTCATAATTATGAGATAAGGATCTCATAATTATGAGATAGTAAGTCATAATTATGAGATAAGGATCTCATAATTATGAGATACTAAGTCATAATTATGAGTTAGTAAGTCATAATTATGACATAATAAGTCATAATTATGAGATAGTAAGTCATAATTATGAGATAATAAGTCATAATTATGAGATCAGGATGTCATAATTATGAGATAATTCCTGTGATTTTTTTTTTCTTTTGTGAATGCAATGCGCTTCCGTACATACACAACCATACACATTATGATATGCGTGGAAATGCTTATATGACATACATACTGATACAGTAGACAGGTTTTACTGCAATAAGGGAAAAATAGCACTAAGAACGATGTTAAAAAAATGAAACGCAACTAAAATAGAAATATATAAAATATATAAGTTACACAGAATGTGCAGAATTTACAAAGTGTAATTATACTAAGAGTTTCTTAAAGTTTCCTTTATAGAGTTTGTATAAGTTGCTTATAAATTAGTTTAAGCAATTAAAAGTTTAGAGGCGGCACGGTGGTGTAGTGGTTAGCACTGTTGCCTTGCACCGCCAGGGTCCAGGTTCGATCCCCGTCCAGGCTCGATTCCCGTCTCTGTGTGCAAGGGGTTTGCATGTTCTCCCCGTGCTTGGTGGGTTTCCTCTGGGTACTCCGGTTTCCTCCCACAGTCCAAAGACATGTAGGTTAGGCTAATTGGTGTGTGTGTCTGTGCCCTGCGATGGATTGGCACCCTGTCCCGGCTGTACCCTGCCATGTGCCCCAAGTCTCCTGGGACAGGCTCCAGGCCCCCCCGTGACCCTGAATACAGGATTACGCGCTATAGATGATGAGTGAGTGAGAGTGAATAAAAATTTTAGATGACAATACTGTGAAATTTAGTACGTGCAGAAAAGTGAATCTGACCTTAATAACGTCTCATTGCAAGAATTTACGTAGAGCCATTACACCGTCTGATTGCACACTCTGCTGTAGGAAGGAAGGTCGTTTCTGGGGCCTTTTTCTCCTACGGGTAAGAATGATGGAATTAAACAATAATATACAGTAAATAGCCTATATTTATATGTGCATGTGTATTTCAGACTTTTATGAGGACGAAAAAAAGTCCACTTAATGATCGAATTGAGTCAAATGTCCTTAAAAAATACACTGTGCATTTACAAAAACACGCACAGCCTGTCAGCTACTGGAGCGCTGACATAAATAGTAAAACCGTATGTGTGTGTGTGTGTGTGTGTGTGTGTGTGTGTGTCTTAGGGAGAGCACGCATTTTGACAATATTGTGAGACAAAGTGAAGCAGGGTGCCTGGAGGAAAGTGCATCTTTACCTCAATCTCATTTACTGTGCTTTATTATCTTATCTGTGACCCGGCCATGCCTTTCAGAGGCTCCAGTGGAAATAAAAATAAGTCATTTCTGATTCAACTGTGAAGGAAATGAGGGATTTATTGCTGCATTACGTCCATATAAAGGTCAGAAGAGAAGAAGAAGGCTGGGGATGAAACCGTACGGCTGCCTGCCACCCACGGAGAGGAATAAACACTGGTGGCTTTCCTGTTGGTGTTCTTGCTGTTGCTACCCTGCATACAAATGCTGCAAAAATCAACAAATAAATGGAATAAAACCATAACGAAAAAGAGATGTCACATTTCCCAGACTTTATGTCATGGAACACAATGAAGCTGACGGCAAGGCCATGAGGATTGCATCAGCCTGACACAATGAGTGGGGCTCAATGTCAATTAGGAAATTAATGAAACATATACACTACAGCGAGGGCCAGATGAGACTAAAGTGAAATTCAATGTTTTATTAACTTAAAATAATAAAAATCAAGGTAATAAAAATATATATGTTATTCTGTCTGCAGTACTTGATCCATGCCTGCATGATCACTTCCTGAAGATCATGAACAGAAGATGGTTTCTTGGCTTCTTCACGACTATCTGACAGGTTTCTGTTGGGTTTAGATCTTGAGGTGACCCAGACCACGCCTCCAGACTCTCAACATCACTGTCACATAGACAGTATTTCAGTTCATTAGCACAAATCTTCGGGCAGATCACCTCGAACTGATTAGTGACATCACCTGTTGTGTGCTCAGGGAGAACTATAATAATATGTGACATGTGCAGTTTTGATTCTAATGGTGGACATCCTCCTTTAGCCAGAATCGCAGTTGTTGATGATACAGCGGTACCTCGGCATACAGATCTGTATGATATACGGCGCCTCATAATTTAGGGCATCTCTTTTCATCATTATGAACATAATATGAAGCAAATATACGCACATGCATCATAAAATATTTATTGTAAAACAATATAAAATTCATGTTTGCTACAGCATTGGAAACCATATTGTTTTGGCTAACTAATTATACACAATTCTTCGTTATACATGGTCTGGCTTTTAGATAAAGTCCTTCCATGCCCCATCTGGTGGATATTCAGTGAAGCACAACACATTCCCGAATGTTGCTTGTGGGATCTCGCGGCATGGCGCGCGCCGAATTGTGGGAATTGTGTTTGGGGAAGTTGGTTAATTCGGCTAAAATTCAGTTCATTATATTAACAATTTTGTGCTGAAAAAAGGATATGTCACTCTATACTGCACAATTCTGATATATGAATATATGTATATCAGAATTATGTCTGTATATATGTTTATACAAAAAACAGCTAAACAAATAATGACTAAAATGCTCTGAGCTTTAAATGCTATGGTGAAATGTTTTAATTTTGTATTGTGAAACACATTTTCCTGTAGAAAATATATCCGTTCCAACCACCCAAAAATATTACCAGTATTACCAATTTCCAACACTATTGCATATAAAACAATCAAAACATTTAGAAAAGACATGTAAATAAAGAAAAATATGAAATAAATAGACATTAAACCTCACTTAACTGTAATTTATGATTCTGATTGGTACCGGGTGCAACTGAAAGTGGCTACCTTTTCTTCTTGCTACCGTCCTCAATAACATTCTTGGTGCTATGTCGTCACTAAATCTTGCACAAAATGCAAAAAAAAAAAAAAAAACACAATTACTTGCTTCACACAATTACTGCACAGATCAGCTCTATTGAATAATCCGCTATGTCGCTTCTAATTAGTCTAATAAAAAATTTTTTTTCATAAGAATTTTTATTTGTAAATCATAAAAAAAAATTATTAGATTATTTACTGGGATGATTGTTTTCCTCTGTCTCCATGACTGTGTCGGTCTGCGCCTGTCTGTTCTCATCTCCTCCCTCTGGGTTTTTGTGAAGGAAATTTGAAAAGCAGGTTTATATTGGAGTGAAAGCTTTCTACTGAGAATGACGGAGATCTGCATATCTCAGGTGCAAGGAGATGTGATATTAAAATGAGAGATAATCCCAGAGGAAACTCCTAGCAGGAGAGAAAGAGAAAGTGAAAGAAAGAGAGCGAGATTCAGTTTTGCATCTTTTGAGAGGGAGCCGTCTAAACTCCTTTGACCCAGACACTCTAGAGACACTGTATTGGAAAATTGTTATTTTCATTCTATATGAAAAAGGCTCGAGGCTGCTCCAAAACTATTCCTTTGAGCTACTGGGTCATGAGACATGTCTCGTCTATTATTTAACTTTCTCCTTTTGCACATTGTCTTCTTTACTTTCTTATAGTTGAACTGCACAATTAAGTAAAGAATAAAACAATCAGTGTTTGCTGTAATTAAATACTGAGTGACCGAGTGGGTTGATGAAGCATGGCTACTGTACTCATGCCAAAGTGGAATAAACTCGTATAGCAGCATGTCCTAAAGTGTTTAATCAGTAGGGACGTCATCACCAGGCCACTATTGTTGTTATTGCACATTTAAAAAACTTGAATGTCAGTCTTATGGATGGCGAAGGGGACCAACTCAACCCCTCACAGTGTTACATCTCTATGGGACAAATGGTTTTCCTAAAATTCCAAAGTTTTCAAATTCAAACTAGAAGGACATACAATATCTCCCTCAATTTTGTGCCCCTTTGAATGGAACTTCAATCAAAACGTTCAGCAGAATGGAATGAGGAGTTACATGTAATTAGTTTGTGACCTCCACCAAATCCCTTCCACAGCCACAGGACTTTGACTACTCTAGTACTTTGGAAAAGATCATGTTAATAAAAAATAATTACCCCTCCCCCAAAACAAGCCTCAAACATGCATAAAAAGTTTCCATTGAAAGTATAGAGTGAAAGGAACAAGGAACAAACAAACAAACAAACAAACAAACAAACAAACAAACAAACAAACAAACTACGTCCTTTTCTCTCTTGCAGAATCTCATGGATTTTTGCACACCACAACACAAATTATATGTTGACTGCTCAATATAAATAAGTTATATATATATTAAGTATATAAATAATATAACAACAACAATAATAATAATAATAATAATAATAATAATAATAATAATAAATAAAAACTCTAATGGTTCCCGAGATATCCATCAGAGAAGCAGCATAGTCACTTTCATATTTAAATCTATGCAAGAGATCAGGTTACATTCCCTGTCCATGATTCAGCTGTTGCTACTGTACACAAACTTGCACACCCAGTGAGTCTAAGCTGCATCATGGTATATATTTGTAATTAAATGTTCTAATTAACTGATGCAACATTGCATGATTAATAAATGATTATAAAAATAGTCCTTATTTTTCCTACTAAAAAACATTATATGATTTATATAATATATAAATTATAAATAAAAAGAGTTATTATATATATTTTTTTTTCTTTCTTTTTTTTTTTTTTTTAAAGATTATGTAACTGTGCAAGTTGATGAGATATTAATAATGAATGTCCAGCTAGTGTAAATCTGCCTCATGCGTCAGTCTTCAGGCTGATAAACAGCACCTGCGGCTCTCTGTAGGGGTCTGATAAGTTAAACCTGGAGAATTTGGATTCATATCGCGGTTTCCAAGTGGGATTCATGCAGCTTGTAATTTCAGTGTGAAAAAAAAGTTGTTACTTTTATCGTTTGTGCTATCACAATAATCTTGACAGCTACCCCTGGCAACATTCGGTCATGTGACCACATACAGCTCCAATATTTATTTTACTTAAGGATGACATGTTGTAGTACTTTTTCTCAGTATAAAGATTTATATTTAAGATTATGGAGCAGCTTCAACACAAGTTAGCTCCTGATGTCTCTCACTGATTTTATAGATCATATAAACTGCAATTTCCTTACCATCATCTCTCTCTCTCTCTCTCTCTCTCTCTCTCTCTCTCTCTCTCTCACCCTCTCTGTCTCTCAATAAGATGAAAAATGAAGCTGAGAAACTGCAAAACACTGCCTGAAGATTTTTATGTTAGCAAAGTTATAATAATCTATATAACAACACACTGATTGAAAGCCAACTTCAGAGAGTGAAATTTAACCTGCGAGTGAAAGATAACTGAGTGAGATCACGTTAACCATCAGCGAAACATGGTGTTGGTGCTAAAAAGTGTCACATCTAGGTGAAAAAGTGAATTTTCAGACAGGATCATATAACACATATTATTTTATTCATAATATAATCATATATTCATAAATTAATTATTGCTTCATATCTCCCGATCCATCCTTCGTTTTTTGTAAATATGCATTTATACATTTATATTTTTATCAGGTAAAAACATTTACCCATTTGCTAAATACAATTTCATGCCCTTTTATGTTTGTAGTGTCTGTAGTTATTTTCAAATTTAAATCTTTTAATGATCTTAATTGTCATTTAGATGAAACTTGGCAGATTTACATTTCACACAAAAAGACTTAAACCTGAAAAAGTGTTATTCTAAAATGCATAATTGTTAATATTGACATGAATTTGACATGGTCAATCTTAACATCTTAAAGATTTTTTGCTTTTTAAGCTTTTACCAAAAAACTATTTAAGCAACACATTTAAAAGCTTGTTTAATGGCCATTTTGGGGGCTCATATAAAATCATCGCTCCAATATGGCTGAAGTTAACAACTTAAATTTTTTTGTATTATAAATCAGAACATAATAACATCAGCACCAATACTGTGTTTTCTTTCTTTCTTTCTTTCTTTCTTTCTTTCTTTCTTTCTTTCTTTCTTTCTTTCTTTCTTTCTTTCTTTCTTTCTCTCTCTCTCTCTCTCTCTCTCTCTCTTCTTTCTTTCTTTCTTTCTTTCTGCCTGTATTTATGAGTCTCTGATGAAGATTGGAGAAACTTTTCTGCCCTTTGTACCTGGTACCATGAAGTCTATTTTGAATTGTTTGTTAGTGTGGTAGGTAATTTTTTGACCATCCTCTGAATGCATGATATTTCTTCTTCTTTTCTTTTTTATATTCTTTGGATTATAATTCTTTGTGATGTTGTAGAGATTCAATGTAATGTAGAGCTGTAGTGTTATATGTTTAGGATGTTTAAATACCAGAGTGCACCTGTGATATGTGCATGTTATAGCATGACTTGTAACACCACCTTTTTATTTTATTATTTTTTTTTACGTTAGTTAGCAACACAGCTAGATTCTCTGTCCCTGAGATGTTTTAATAAACCATTTCAGGTTTATTAAAGGTAATCCTCATGTTTGTCATTTTGTTAGTTTGTTCCATTATTTATGAGCATAAAAATATGGACATGTGTATGAAAATTTCTACAATTCCTGAATGGTTAATGCCACACTTTTGTCAAACCCCTTGATTTAATTGATTTAAAGTTGAAAGTCATGACTTTATTTCAAATTCAAGGCGGTGGTGTTTGGAGGCTAAGTGCCAAATATCTTACTGTCTTCCAATATTTATCAACATGACTGTAAATTTCCAGGCCGAACTACAGTAAGTTGCAAACCCTTAATAATGGCCAGATGTTATATAGTTAAATTGCAATAGAGGCTCATGTACATGGTTTTCAGTTTATTCTCTAGGAGAAGCTCACTTGAAGCCTGAAAGACACAAATGATTACCAGAACCAGAACTTATAAATTTGGATTACTGCATTTCTACATTTGTTTTATAAATGCAAACTTGTACAACCTCACTGTAAATGAGAAGTGCCACCTAGTAAACAGTGGTAAGAAGGAAATCAGCACTTTTTATTTTTTTAACTTGTTTTCTTTTGGTTTTTGGTTAGTTAGGGCGTAAGAGAAGAGATGTGTATTTTTATTTCTTTTTTTTTTTCCAGCTTAGTTGTGTTCCTTTGGGTTTAGTTAGAGCTGATTGTTGTTTTGGCTTTGTCAGAAATTGAAAATCAGCACAAAGCAAATGCATTAAGTCTCTCCACCTCCTCACTTTCTTTGTATTTTGCAGCCTGACCAAGTCCTGGTATTAGCTTGGTATTTATGGTCTTTATTTATCTGTTTATTTATTAATTTATCATGAGCATATCTCTGCTACAACAATGGATGCTACTTGGTCTAATAAAGTTTTAAAAGTAGGAGAGACATGATGGATCGGAGATGTGTTTAGTGATCAGTTATGTAATACCCTTGCATGTAAATGCAGCTGTCACCTCAAACGGGTTGCTGCTGTGATTCTGTGGAGCTTTACAGTCTGACACATGCCCTGATTGCACCATTGTTCACTACGCTGCACACTTCTGTTCCTCTCTCCTCTCCTCTCCTCTCCTCTTCTCTCCTCTCCTCTCCTCTCCTCTCCTCTCCTCTTCTCTCCTCTTCTCTCCTCTGCTCTCCTCTCCTCTCCTCTCCTCTTCTCTTCTCTCCTCTTCTCTCCTCTTCTCTCCTCTCCTCTTCTCTCCTCTCCTCTCCTCTCCTCTTCTCTTCTCTCCTCTTCTCTCCTCTCCTCTTCTCTCCTCTCCTCTTCTCTTCTCTCCTCTGCTCTCCTCTCCTCTCCTCTCCTCTTCTCTCCTCTCCTCTTCTCTCCTCTCCTCTCCTCTTCTCTCCTCTCCTCTCCTCTTCTCTCCTCTTCTCTGCTCTCCTCTCCTCTTCTCTCCTCTCCTCTCCTCTCCTCTCCTCTCCTCTCCTCTCCTCTTCTCTCCTCTCCTCTCCTCTTCTCTTCCAGTCTTCCTTTAAGGTTCCATGTAAAACCCTTCATAAGCCTTTCTTCTTACTCCTCTCCACCCCCACACTTTATCGACTCACTGACATCTCTGCTTATACTTTTTTTTTCTAATGTATTTTTTGTAGTGTTTCACACAAAAAAAAACAAATTATACGCTTTTTTTTTTTAAGTAGCGAGTACAAAACTTTTCTACAATTAAGATCGTATGTTGTAAGATTGATGTTTCTGTATATTCTTCTAGTCTGATTAGGCCCGTCTAAGCAACAGGCCTCATGAAAATGATTCCATTGTACAGTATTTAGTGTTTTTAAGCAGGGCCGAGACATCTAGTCAAAGAAGTTCCTCATCAGTTTTAGAACTAATTTTCTTCTGGTAAGGAACATTTAATCAAGGAACACTGGGCACAAGGGAATACATACTAAACATGACTGTCTTTGGGCATTCAGCCCCCAACCCTCCATACACACTATTGTCATGTTTTGGAGGGGTAATAAAACCCCCCAAAACTGGAGGAAAGACATTAGGTAATTGTGAGTTTGGGCCCAAACCCCTGGAGCTCTGAGACACTAACTCTACCTGGTTGGCGTAGACAAGCTTTTTATTCATTTCCCTTTGATAATATAAGCTGGTTAGGTAACAACTGTTCAGATCAGGAGACAATATTAATTTGAGAAATACCTTTATGTTGGCCACTATTACTATTTAAAAGAAATTTAAACTTTATCTTTAATAATGTTATTACGTTTCCAGTTCCTCGTGCTGTGTCCTTTCCTTAACTTTGAATATAGTCTGGAGCTGCACTACTGCACAAGAGTTTCACTGTCCTGATTACAAACCTAACGATAATGCATGGAAATTATATCAAATCAAAAAAGTGCTGACACCTCGCTGATGGAGTTCATGCCCAGAGACTTAATAAGCCGAGCTTTTTCTCCCGCTTTCTAGATCCATCATATGGCCAGACCACAGGAAAATTGCTGGATTGGTTTGCCTGCGGAGCCGCCAGCTTTTACAGGAAACCTTGAGAAAAGCTGCACTCCAAATCCTACCCTAGTCAGATAAAGCGTGAGAAATGCATGTACAGTATTATGGGAGTAAAAACCAGACACTTACTGCAGGTTCAAAACCAAGAACAGTTTTTATTCCCAAGAAAAGTTTTTTATTGACTCACTTTCTTTTAATAAATGCATAGACAACAGTACTAACTGCAAATATACATTTTCAAACATAAGTAACTAAAAATATAGTTTAGTTAAATGCTTATGTGGAATATTAAAGGTCCAAAACACATCTGTGATGTATAAACTCCATCCATCCATCCATCCATCCAGGAACCTCTGTAGTCCCACTAGAAATTGTGGAGGCCAATAGTGCCCGTTGTATTTATTCTCATTTTACAATCGTGGTGGGATTCGTACCCTCATTCACACACTACGGCCAATTTGGGAACGCCAATTATCCTAATCTGCATGTCTTTGAACCGTGGGAGGAGACTGGAGTACCCGGGGGAAACAGACCAAGAACTGGAAGAACATGCAAACTCAATGTACACAGACCCCAAGGCGGGAATCAAACCCTGAAGGTGCACGGTGACAGTGCTGACCAGTCTGCCACCGTGCCGCCGCTATATAAACTGAGAAGGGGTATTTGTACCATGGTGTAGCAGCAGCTATTGAGAGAGGGGGAGAAATGAAAAAAAAAAAAAGATTTAGCCTTAAACCTATCCTTAACACTCTCTTAAAGTTTCCTCCTATAATCCTTTTGAAATCTTTAAATCTACCGACTCTGGTCTTCTGAGAGCTGTTTGACCTTGAGCCTGCCTCCCTGAGAGTAAATTAAGATGAGGAATTACTGACACACTTCATTTGAGCTTGAACTCTGGCACCACAGATCGATATGCTGATTTAAACAGAGTCTGCAAGCGAGATAAAGGCAGGACTGAAGTCTATGAGCTTAGGAAACAGAAATGAAGGCTAAGAAAGGTGCTACTCACATGCAGTTAGATTTTAAAAAAGTTGCTATGTGATGGAGGTAATTAAGTGAATTGATAAAAAATTAAATAAGGCAGAAACAGCCATACGAGCGCAAAACCATCTCTTGGTATTTAAGGGATTATAAACATATAAGCGTCGGCTGCTGCATTTGATTCGTTTCCAAAATCTCACAGCCTGTTTTTTGTGTTACTGTCATTTATGAATATTGACCCACTTTTGCCCTGCATGTGATGTTCGTCGTGTTCCTGTGCATCGCTAATCTGATTTTACAGAACTGTGCATGCAGAGTCTCAAAGGTTTGTTTGCTCCATTTGATGAATTTGTGGGCCAACTGATTAAACCAGTAACTGTAATTATTTTAAGCCCAGTTTTTATAAAATATTCTACAAATGTTTGTCTTTTCATGGCACTTTAGTCACTTAATTTTTAGTCTTATTTACGCATTCTCACCAGCCGCTTCATTATTTACTGTACACCTGCAAATAATTAATCAGCCAATCACATGGCAGCAACTCAAGGCATGTAGATGGGGTCAAGACCTTCTGCTGAAGTGCAAACCGAGTATCAGAATGTGGAAGAAAGGTGATTTAAAGAGACTTTAAACGTGGCATAGTTGTTGGTGCCAGATGGGCTGGTCTGAGTATTTCTGAAACTGCTGATCTATTGGGGTTTTCAAACACAATTTTCACTCTAGGGTTTATAGAGAACTGTGTGGAACAGTGGAGATAACCAGTGAGGTTCACTGATAGAAAGGCAACAGTAACTTAAACCTTATTACAACTTATGTACTCTGAAGAGCATCTCTGAAGTCATAACACATTGAGCTTTGAGGTACAGTACAGACCAAAAGTTTGGACACCCCTCCTCATTCAGCGAGTTTCCTTTGTTGTGTTCTTTCTTGTGTTCTTTAGCCCAAACGCGTCTCTTCTGCTTGTCGCCTGTCCTTAGCAGTGGTTTCCCAGCAGATCTTCTACCATGAAGGCCTGATTCTTAACAGTTGTTCTAGAGACGTGTCTGCTGCTAGAACTCTGTGTGCCATTGACCTGCTCTCTGATCTGAGCTGCTGTTAACCTGCGATTTCTGAGGCTGGTGACTCGGATGAACTTATCCTCCGCAGCAGAGGTGACTCTCGGTCTTCCTTTCCTGGGCCGGTCCGCATGTCAGCCAGTTTCTTTGTAGCGCTTGATGCTTTTTGTGACTGCACTTGGGGACACTTTCAAAGTTTTCCCAATTTTTCGGACTGACTGACCTTCATTTCTTAAAGTAATGATGCCACTCGTTTTTCTTTACTTAGCTGCTTTTTTTCTTGCCATAATACAAATTCAAACTCTTTGAATGAGAAGGTGTGTAGCTTTTGAAAGGGAACTGTAGATCACATGGGTTGCGCTCCTGTGAGGTAGGAACAGGAAACTGAGTCTACAATTTGCATGGGCAAAATTGAATAATAGATTAGATTATATTAGATTATATTAGTTTAATCTCTATTGTTGTTGTGGAAAGTACATGTACAAAGCAAATCAAATGCAGTTAGCATCTAAAGTGACCTATTTATCATAAATAACAAAGTGTTATAACAAACAGAAGGTGAGAAACGTTAAAGACATGATACATACAGAATAACTGTGCAAACATTGTGCAGTGGATAAACCTGTCAAGAAGATGCTCAAGTAACATCATATACATATGTACTGGACATACAGGTGTTGGACAATGAAACTGAAGTACCTGGTTTTAGACCACAATAATTCATTAGTATGGTGCAGGGCCTCCTTTTGCATCCTTTTGTCTTGGGAGTTACAGATACAAGTCCTGCACGGTGACCAGATGGATTTTGAGCCGATTTTGAGCTCCTCGAAAACACCTCAAAGTGGCTCAATAATATTTAGATCTGGTGACTGTGCAGGACATGTGAGATGTTCAACTTCAGTTTAATGTTCATCAAACCACTCTGTCACCAGTCTCGCTGTGTGTATTGGTGTATTATCATCCTGATACACGGCACCGCCTTCAGGATACAATGTTTGAAACATTGAGTGCACACGGTCCTCCAGAATGGTTCGGTAGTCCTTGGCAGTGACGCGCCCATCTAGTACAAGTATTGGGCCTCGGGAATGTCAGGATATTGTGGATGTGGGAAAGACAGTGAAGGTGGCCTCATCAGCGAACAATACATGTTTCACACTGTCCACAGCCCAAGATACCGTGGCATCACAAAGACTTGCTGTCTTGGTCACAGATGCCCCAGCGAGACGCGCACCAACAATTTCTCCTCCTTTGATCTCTGATACGTCGCCCATAATGTTATGTGCAATATTTTAAACAAAGCTGTGCTATTACTCTAATTAAACCTTCACACTCTGCTCTTCTTGGTGGAACTGGTCCCAAGAATATTATCAAGGAGGAAAGGGAGCTGCTTTCAGTTTTGTTTTTAAAGCAGCCGGTGCTGAGAGGACTCATAAATTAAGGTTAGGTGAGGATTAATGTCTATTTATTTCACATTTTACTGCATTTACACATCTTTTCTAAATGTTATAATTGTTTTTATATGCAGAAATATGATTCTAGTGTTGGAAATTGGTAATATTATTGGGGGGCTGGAATGGATTAACTGCATTAACTTGATTTCCTATGGGAAAATTTGTTTGGTAATATAAAAATTTCACCGTAAGAACTTGTATCCGGAGCGGATTAAAGTTGCATGCCGAGGTACTGTTGTACTAACAAGGTGTACCTAATGAAATGGCCTGTGAGTTTCCAGCTGTCTTTAATCAAAGCAAAGTTGTTTGTTCTTGTGTATCTAACATACTTCTGTGTTTTGTTACCAGACAGTGAGATACATTTTAAAATTACGATTTAGTGTCGTCGTGTGTTTACTGATCCACCGCCTCAGATTCGGAGTTTAATCTCTGAGTCATGTAGAGGGAGACTGGAAGCTTTAGACGCCTTTAGAAGTCTTTGCCAATTCATTAATATACATATCGAATAATATTGAATGTAAACAGCAGCCCCGTCTCAATCCATCCTCCTGAGAGATTAAATGTGCTTTTATTGCCAATTCTTATTCCACGCTTGTTTCCTCTCTACAGAGATTTAATTAGATCATATGTTTACTCCCTACATCACACTTTCTATAATTTTGTAAAACAGTCCTTGAAGTCAAACGCAGTTAAAACCTGAAATAAAGTCAATAAATCATATAACATTGCTTGTTGTAAGAAGTAAACAGGATCAGTTGTGCATTAATTGTGTAAAATAAATCAACAAATAAATAAATAAAATACTTTCCGGTAAGGTAAAGTAACTGTGCTTAAAAAAAGGGAAGGAAACAACCTCTTATTTCCCCCAGAATACTGTTTACGCAAAATGCCTTGGTTTTGTTGTTAACTTGATCAGCAGACCTAAACATCATGCTGGTGAACATGTGACCAGTTCCTCGGGTCCTGGTTCTTTCTTTGGTTTTAATCTGTTAATTTTATCTTTCAGTTCCCGCTCAGTAATCCTGAGGTCTAATGGATTTTCACCAACGGCTAATTGCTTTTAATTAAATGCTAATGGTGAGAATTGGTGTCTAGTCCAATTTTTATTTGGAAATAAGTTGTGAAAATATCTTCCACAATCCTGCAGATTGCAATTATTCTAAAATCTATTTGTATTCATTGACTCATTATAATGTATAGTATAGTAGCAGTAAAAGTCCAGTATTCTGCTTCTTTAGGTTCTGACTGGGTGCTAATACACTAGTTCCTGTTTCACAGTAAAGAAAGTACATTGTGTTGTTTGAATCTCTCTCTCTCTCTCTTTCACATGGTTCGGGAGTCTGTTTTCTTATTTTGCCATGTTTTGATCTTGTCCTAATTTCTGTTTGATCCACCATGTTATCCAGCCCAGTTTTTGCATTTGGAAAAGCCTCTGTAGTCAAACTCCACTACGCTGCAGATCAGAGCTCTGACTTTGTCCTGTGATGCTCTTCAATCCTTTGTTCCTGTGTGGATGATGATGCAGGAGGTTTTGCCAAGACTGTTTATTTTTTTTTTTTTTTTTTTTGGGAGAAAGGATTAGCTGTACAGCTCTTACTCTTGGACACAAAATCTTGGATTTAGTATGTCCCAGAAAGAGCTATCATTATCAGAACTTGCCAGTTGAGTCAAGAAGGATGATGATTTCAAAGTTTTTGTGTAACCCAGTTGGTCTGCTTCACTGATCTTTGCTGGAGTGTGTACTTTGCCTGTGTGTAGATGTATTCAAGAGGGTTCGATGTCATTTGAGAAAGGTCTGAAAGTGGAGTTCAGGCATGCAGGAGTGGGCTGTCAGGGCAGCAGTTGGCTATGAGAACCTGAGGTTGGACTGTGTGAATCCAGGCTTGGACAAAGAGATTGGACATGAGAACCAGGGGATGGCCAGGTGGAACCTAGGAATGGGGTGTGAGAACTTATGATTGGGCTGAAGTTGGCCTAACAGAGGTTTATTTCAAGCTCCTGTGATGTCACTGGTTTTAGATCTACTGAACCTAATCTGTTTTTTTGTTTCTTTATCACTGGTGGTGTTGGTGTCAATCTAGTTTTGCACTTCAGATCTAATAGCACCAAGTCCTAAGCTAAGCTACCGTACAGTGGAAAGAAGGTATGATGATGCAAGGATTTGGGGGTGGGGGGGGGGGGTGGGGGGGACTTGGGAATACGTAATAGTTCCCGAGAAAGGTAAAGGCCTTTTCAATCTTCTGTAGGGCACATTTACTTCCTTGTTCCACTGCAGTGTCAGACTGGTGCAGGTTGATGTTTATATGTCTGCCATCTGCATTTGTTCACCATCATCAAAGACAATATTTGCTGCCCTTTAAAAATGTCAAACTTATTTTTTTATCATAGTGAGCACAGAATATATATATGCTTATATTGGCAGGTAGGAGTTTTTTTTTGTTTGGTTGTTTTTTGTTATTTTGTCAGTCTACGGACTTGTTACAGATTCTTTTTTGCTTTGTGCACTTCTGTCCTCTCCCAAAAATTTTAATGGGTGTGCCTTATTGGACTTTTTGAACAATTAATCACCAGTTTTAACTGACAGTTCCCCACAATTAGCAACATCACAGACATACCCCCCCCCCCCTTACACACACACACACTATGGACAATTTGGAAATTCCAAATCACAACCAGGTGTATATGCTACCTGCTGTATTGGGGAGAGTGTATAAATATGCAAGTGTACTTGAGTATGGACAATAATAATAAAGTAAATAGTGGGCAGTGGGCAGTTGGAGGGCAAAGGGGAGGGGCAGCATCGACGTTTGTAATGGCTTATTAGGGTTAAGGAAAAATATTAGCTGTCTTTTAACTTTTGACCTTGCTTGGAAAACGTGAACTATATTTGCCAAGTTAAAACATTAGATATTTGTAGGTGGGTTGAACATCTTCATAACGCATCCATAAAGTCCATAAACATGCAAATAATCTGGCACTGGTTCCTGCCCATTGACACTCTCTCTCACAGGTATCCAAGACACCGCTATAAGTTGAGAAATCAGAGCAGTTCTTGATTATTCATAAATAAATTATGAGGTGTAGTGGCACTCTGTAGGGAACTAATCCAAGATTGTTGATGGTGACAGGTTGGCATGAGTTTCATATGGTTTGTAGGCATTGGTCCTTGCGATTGCTTTTCCTTTTTCGCTCTTCTTTATTTACTGTATGCATACTTTCCCATCATGCATGCATGCAGTAATTGTATTAAAATAGAATAGAATATAAAATTTGGATGAAGCAAACAGGCTGCATTATTTACTAAGAAATATTAAAATCTGTGTTCGGACATTGTTATGTCTAAGAGACTCACTCATGGTCTGCTGCATTGGTTTGTTGCAGATGTTGTTGCATGATTTTGTATTCTCTCTCTTTCTCTCTCTCTCTCTCCCTCTCCCTCTCTCTCTCCCTCTCTCTCTCCCTCTCTCTCTCTCTCTCTCCCTCTCTCTCTCCCTCTCTCTCTCTCTCTCTCTCTCTCTCTCTCTCTCTCTCTCTCTCGCTCTCTCTCTCTCTCCAGGATGTTTGGATATACTCTGTCATTTTCTAGAAATAATTTCTCCTGCAGGACAAAATGACATTGGAGGCTTTAAAATCCCACCACAGGCTGGTCAGGTTTTTTACTAGATCTGATAAAGAGCCTGGTCGGGGATTTAGATTTGCTGATTTTATCGGTAGGACCTTATAAACCTGAAGCAGGATTATTAGTTCTCCTAAGCAATAAAATGTTTCAGCAGTAAATACAGCCATCTTTCATCAAAGTTTTATCCATTCTGGTGGTCTGGAGGGAGTCTGGGCCATCATTACTCATTATTCTGTTTTATTTTTATTTTCACAAAATGTAATTTTCCTAGTAAATGATAGTAAGCAGGCTAATTCCATTTAAAGTTGAACAGCCCAAAGTTCCTTCCACAGCATTCAACGATACAACATCACTGTTTATTTTATTATGTCAAAAATTCCATTTCTATTCAGTTGAGCTGAAATCACAAATATTGGAGCTGTTATCTGGTATTAGTTCATCAAAATCATTTATAGATGAGACCTAAACTAGA
This sequence comes from Clarias macrocephalus, assembly GCA_011419295.1. Lineage (NCBI taxonomy): Eukaryota > Metazoa > Chordata > Actinopteri > Siluriformes > Clariidae > Clarias > Clarias macrocephalus. Next base: position 28,750 of record JAAGKR010000813.1, read on the forward strand.
AAAGTCAGTAATTTCCAACCAACTAAGTTCAGTCCTGCATGACTGCCATTATTGATTAATTATGTATCAGTGTGAAGCAAAAAATTCTCACTCCAGTGATATTGACTATTCAAAAGTCAACCATCAGCTGGAAAATCCATCAATGCTTACAGGTTTCTACAATTCTCGTGGGTATTGGAACATTATTAGGAAAAAGGTTCAACAATCAACAGTGATCGTTAGAGTGAGATGCCTATTAAAGAGCTGAAGACTAAACACAGAGGACTGCTGTCCAAGGGTGCCGTGATCGCACGTGACGATGCACGTCCGCACACTTCTGCCCACACTGTCAACACCCTGCAAAAACTTTTGTTTTGAGGTATTAAAGCATCCTCCCTATAGCCCTGATCTCACGTCGTCAGACTTTTGCCTGTTTTGCACTACGAGAAAAAAGATTCACTTCTGTCCTGTGTCATATGTCCCTTTTTGCAGGACAGATATAATAATTTGTCTTAACTACTGTCATAGTATTAGTTTGTGTTATTTAAGTTTTTTTTTTTTTGTTCTTTTACGGTTAAATTTTTGTACTTAGTATTGTTTGTAAGGGGACTGAGAGTAACAAAGTTTCAGTTCTCCATATGTGTATGTCCTGTACACGTAGCAGAATCAGCAATAACGTTGACTTTGACTTTCGACTGTCAATCAAAATGAACGAAAATTTCTTGAGTTATCTTTGTATCCTACTGCGTACAAGGCGACACACCCGCACTTGTAAAGTACAGACTGATGTAGCAGACGTGAGGACACCTCGGCCGATAACGAGCGTATTACTGTGTGTGTGTGTGTGTGTGTGTGTGTGTGTGTGTGTGTGTGTGTCACATCCTCTTTTTTACACCGATTCACACTAATCTTCTTCTCTCTTTTGTTCTCTCATGGCCTTTCTCTCAGCGCAGAGGAATCAGGAGAACAAGAGCACCGAGGAAAATGGTGCAAGAATGCATTTTTGCTATTATTGCAAATACAGAGTGTATACTTCCGACAACAGAGATATTTTAATTACATAAAGAGGCGATTCTGAGGTATATACTCAGGTACATGACACTATTTCATTATAAAAGGAAAGTTGCAAAAATTTACACCCAAAGTAGCGAGTCTAAATTTTCAGAACTTTATATCATATATGAAATCAATTGATTATTATTATAGATTTATTATTATTTTTTAAATAAGACGACATGGAATTGTCCAACATTTTCTGTTCATGCTTTCAAGTGGTGCAACAAATAAACTCTTCACCTTTTCGTCCAGACATTGTGAGTTCAAAACCCATGTGGTGCTGCAGTAGCCAGGAAGCCTCCGGAGCAGATTGGTTGGCTCTCGGAGAGACTCATAAAAGCATTCGCTCATCAATCATAGTGACACAAGCCAATTGTGGGCATCTGTGAGCACTCACAAGGCTGGATAGAGCTTTCCAGAGTGTCTTATGCTGCTCCTGATGGTATTTGGAATCGGGTACAGTATGACTGAATTAGGCAGGAAATTTGGGAAAACAAAAATTTAAACACATCATAATGATCGATTTATAGTGGCATACTGGGTGGCATGGTGGGGTAGTGGTTGGCATTGTGGTCTCCAGGGTTTAGGGTTCAGACCCACAACAAAGGCCCTTCTTGAATCGGTATACACCTCACACCTTATCTCCTCCCGATACACCCACCCATGGGATGGCATAGTGATGCCCCATAGACTCTCGGGTGTTGTGAGCTGTCCATAGCAGGGGATGGGGTACTGTAATGACATGGGTCTCAAGAGATGCAGTTACTATGGCTATGTGACCCCACTATAATGGCAATAAGCGAGGACACGTTGCACCTGGCTGGATGTCTATTTAAGCACCTTGTACCTTACTGCCTCAATTATTGCATGAAGTTTTAACGTTTTTAAATTTAAATCTTTCAAATGATATTAATTGTTATTTAGATGAAACTAAATTTAGATTTCACATGAAAAGACATATACCTAAAAAAGTGTATTGTTCTACAATGCAAAATTGTTGCATAGTTGCAAGATATTGCAGCATGAATTTGACATGGTTACGGACACTACAGATTTATTTATTTATTTATTTATTTACATTTTTACCAAAAAACTATTCATGCAACAATTTTGATCTTAAACAAATTTTAGTATTAAAAGCATTTTAAATTATTACTGTTTGAAGTGAGACAGTATAATGCTAAACAATTGACATTTTGGGGCATATCATCTCTCCAAAAAGTCTGAAGTTAGTAACTTGAACTTTTTAAGAGAAGCAAGGTTGGTCCCTTCCATATCAACTTCAGAAGTAGCTTCTTTGGAAAACACAATTTCTGTATATAACATAAAATAATAAAATCCATATTATGTTTGGCCAATTTTAAAAGTCATGTATGTTGTGTCTTGTTCTATTAATTTGTCTAGAAAGAAAGGCTCGGGTCATAAAGTCAGGTTTTATTTATCAAACCTTCATACTGAACCTGCATACACCCCTGTGAGACACCTGATTCATCATTTAAGCAGCTCCCCTCCTAGTGCAGGTCATGTACGCGGATCGTTACGCCGTCTCAGAACCCAGTATCAGATTGCACACTGAGCCACATTGATAGCTCGTCCATCGGGGGTCTGATATCGAACGGCTGTACGAGGAACCAGAGTGAAGGGAATGTTGGGGGAGATGTGTTAGGATCTATATCTGTGATGAAACACGTCTGCTCAACTGGGAGCTGAACTGAGACAAGGACAAATCACAAGGGGGACTAAAGAACCTTTGTCTCTGTCAGTGTGAGGCAGGTGTTTCAGTGATAAAGGCAACGCTGTCACTCAGCACCATGCAGTTGTGATAACAGCAATCATGCTTCTGTCTTACAAAATCAGGAGGCTTAGACTCATGAACAGGAGGACGCGAGGAGATCGGGATTCCGTGAAATGCTTCACTGAATGAGAGCTGAGTGCACACATTCCAAAGAAAAGATCTGATCTGTTGCTGCAAATTGGAATTTTATGAATTATATTGGCAAATTTATAAAAACTTATTAACATAGAAACTAAACAGGTCCAAACGAAGAAAGGTTTGTGAACTGTATTTTATTTTATTCATAATGGAAAGGGAGCATGGTGGCATCTTACACCTCCAGTGGAGAGAGTGGGGTTCGAAACTCAGTCTTTGTGCATGGAGGTTGCATGTTGATGGCTTTGATGTACCCATGATGGTACCCCAAGGGCCCTGGGATAGGCTCCAGGGCCCCACAACCCTACACAGGATTATGATGGATGGATAAAAAGCGAATGATTGATTGAATGATTAAGAATGAAATAAGACATATTTATGCTCACTTTTTGGTTGGTTTGAGTTGGTTCGATTTCACTCTGCACATAGTGTCATGGATCAAAAAGTAAAAAAGTGGTGAAGGGTGGGGGGGGGGGGGGTACAACCGAAAACATAAAACTCCTTCACTCCTTCCTTCAGTGTTGGGTGTAATGTGCTACAAAGTAAACAAAGGATTACTTTTTGATGTAACGAATAATCTAACTCGTTAGTTCACCATTTAAGTATTCAGTTATTTAGTTATATTTTCAAAAACGTAATCCCTTATTCAGAATATTTATGTAATCCGTGAGCCAGACAGCAGTGATTCCGTTGTATGTGTGTGTGTGTGTGTGTGTGTGTGTGTGTGTGTGTGTGTGTGTGTGTGTGTGTGTGTGTGTGTGTGAAAGAAAGTCTTCCTACAAGCCCCACCCCTGCCCCCGCCCATGATAACCCGCCCGCCTTTGTTATTCCTGCTATTAGTAGTTAACAGATTATGGGCATATAATTATGTGGAATAATTATAAAGGTCTTGACTAAAACAACATGCATGAGGAAGCACGAAGGAGTTTTCATTTTCTGCAATGGAAAAGTACTCGAACTCATTACTTTTATTAGAAAGTAACGCTGTAGTGTAACTGATTCATTTTTAATTACAGTAATTTTGGAATGTAATTAATTACTTTATAAAGTAACGTCCCCCAACACTGTCCTTCACCTACTGTTAAAATTTAAAGTTAAATCAAGTTAAAATAAGCATCTAAGTGAGTGCAAAAATGACAAAAATCTCCGGCATACAGAAAGAATATTTTTGCAGATCATGCGGTCAGCTAACAAAAGAAAAAGAAAGAAATAAAAAAAATTCAGTTGAAATAAATAAATAAATAAATAAATAAATAAATAAATATAAAGGCCAGCTAACTTTAGGAAAGAAAGGAAGAAAGAAAATCAGCTGAGCTCTGCCGTGGTTATAAATTACTTCATGAAAATACACAGTCTGTTTTTAAACTCAACACACTGTATAGATCATTATACCATGTGTGTGTGTGTGTTTGTGTGTGTGTGTGTGTGTGTGCGTGCGCGCATGCATGTTTGTGCCACCAAAGACAAAAGAATAAAGAGCTGCTACAACTGGCTCATATACACTGAAGTCTACACAGACCCATTAAAGGAGTTTGTCGGTGTCGGTGTCCCCCGGCCGGCGTTTCTCTCACTCCTGTCGGAGCAGCAGTCAGTAATTTGTGAATGCGGTTAGCTATTAGCTCGGCTCAGTGTGGCGCTAATGAGAAGGCTGGTGCGGTGGCAGCTTTAATAGCCGCCCGCACTGTGTGTCAGGCTGAACCGACGCAGGACGCTCGTCTTCTTCTGATGGCGTGTGACACTCTAACAGTAGGAGAGGAAACTCGAACCGTACGGACGCCGCTGCTCTCACTCTGTTCTCTTATTATTCTTCCTCATTGATTGTGCTTTCTGACATATTGGCTGCTCTGGCTTCATCTAAATCGACCTGGAGAGTAATTTTACTGAGGTTTAGTTCCTTATCCAAAGGGCTCTAATTTTCCAACACAAAAGAAGAGAAGATCTGATAAATATCTCAAAGAGCTTCTGTAGGTTAATTTGCTGATTGTCATTTTATAACAATTTATTATGTACAGTAATCTACCTCTTATCCAGACTTATAGCTCATGACAACAATCCCTGTCATGGCAGACAGTTTGGTAAAACAAAGCTTCAGTATGTTTCGTGATAATGCTGTGCATAAAACAGCTACACTTAGAAACCAGATGAACAGTGATGTTTGAAACCACATTCCAAACTGAATGTGGCAGCAGAAAGAGATTCGCCCTTTATGTTGTTCAAGCTTGGGATCCCAATTCATGATGTTTATGCAGAGCTACGTATTTGTCCTCCCACCAGAAACAGTTTGAGAACCCTAGACACAGAACCTTTGTATTACAATATATCTGGGAGAAGAAAAAAAATCTCAAATGACTTAAAATGTTCTACATACTGTAGGTAGAACCCTCTTAGTTTCATCTAGAGCAAAAGGCTGATTTTTTTTTTTTTTGTAACAGAATAAATAGTCTTTCAATAAAGGCAGTAAAAGACACTGTGAATAAATACATTTGCCCTATTCCAGTATATACTGTATATATACACCAGTCAGCCTTAACAGTACATGGCAAAACATTATGCCAGTATGGTGTAGGTCCCCCTTGTGCCATGGGGCAGCTCCACAAGACCTGTGCTGTTGTGTCAGGCACCAAGATATTGGCAGCAGATTCTGTTGGGTGTTGTGGGTTCTGGGTGGGTTCAAGCACCTGAAACCAGTTCTAAAGCAGGTGGAAACCTGGCCAGTAGGAGCCATCTCTGCTCTTCAGAACTTTGAGAAGATTGTTCAGGGAGGCTGCAACTTACGGTGACTTCACCAACTTGGAGAAGTATACATCATCAGTGACCAGCTACATCAACAAGTGCACCAATGATGTCACTGTCTACAAGAACATCATCTTATGCCCCAACCAGAAACTGTGGATTACTGCAGATGTGAATGCAGCGGTGACACACGGAGCATGTGGCAGGGCATGCAAGCCATCACCACCTACAGGACATCATGACCTGCTTGTGACAGTGATGGCTCCCTTGCAGGTGCACTGAACAGCTTCTACACTCAGTTTGACACGCAGCATGACATGACAGCGAGAAAGACCACCCCTCCTCCCAGTGACCAGGTGCTGTGTCTCACCACAGCTGACGTGAGGAAAAAAGTCAACAGTAAACTGTCGACCAGACAATATCTTTGGCAGAGTGCTCAGTGTTGAACAGCTGGCAGATGTTCTTACCGACATCTGAGCAGCACCATTGTTTCCACATGCTTCAAGTCCACCACCATCGTCCTCATGTTGAAGAAGACTTCTGTGTCCTGTCTCAATGACTACCGTCCAGTTGCACTCACACCTATCATCACGAAGTGCTTCGAGCGGCTCGCCATGAGACACATCAAGACTCGTCACTGGACCCACAGCAGTTTGTGTACCGTCCTAACCATTTAATGTATGACCATCCATCTCCACCACACTCCGTCTGGCCCATCTCAGTGCAGATCTTGAACTGCACCTCCAGCACCACCACACTCAGCACTGGGCCCCAGGGCTGTATGCTCAGGCCCCTGCTGTTCACACTGCCAACTCACAATTGTGTAGCGACACACAAATCCAACCACATCATGAAGTTTGCTGATGACACGAGTCTCATCAGCAAGAATGACGAGTCAGCGTACAGGGAGGAAGTGCAGAGGCTAACGGACTGGTGTAAAGACAACAAACTGCTTCTGAACATTGATAAAAACAAAAGAGGTGGTTGTTGACTTCAGGAGGACACGGAAGTAACCACTCTCTGCTGAACTCAAATTCACCGAGTGTCCATCTGGAGAAGAATCTCTCTTAGCTTGTTCCAAAAGAAAGCCCAACAATGTCTTTTCTTCCTGAGAAGGCTAAGGAAGGCCCAGCTTCCATCACTGATCCTTATCACTTTTTACAAAGGAACTATCAAGAGCATCACTGTCTGGTTAGGGAACTGTGCCATCTCAGACCGCAAGACCCGACAGCGGATAGTGATGACAGCCGAGAGGATCATCAGACATCTACACTGCATCCGCAAGAGACCACCAGCATCGTGGATGATCGGACACACCCCTCTCACTCTCTCTCACGCATTCACGCCCTCACATCCAGACTGTGTAACAGCTTCTTTCCACAGGCCACCTGTCTCCTCAACAACTGAGACTGAACTTATAAACACATACGTGCAAACACACTGATCAACAACCATCTAACAACTGCACATACCAACCTGTAATTGCTCTTTTGCACAATATTTATTACTTGTTATTTGCACAAAAACTCCTTTTCTATCTTTCCTGCTACATTTTCTTGTGCACCTCTTTTTTGTATAGTTTTTCTTTTTATTTTGTAATGTTAATCTGTTTTGTCTCAGCTAGTCAGCTAATTAGATTTTTGTTAATTTATGTTATATGTAGCAGGAATAACGTTGTTCCGTTTCACTGTGTACTAACAATAAAAGCCGCCTTGACTTGCCTTGACTTGATCCTGTCATCCCCTGTATATAATGGATGATCACTGTTAATGTGTTAATGTCTTGTGGTGTTACCCGTGTATGCATTCTGGGTCATTTATAACTATGAAGTCTTGGACATCCAGAATCTCAGGAACACTAAATAATTTAATAATTGAAAAAAACAAAATAAATAAATAAATTAATTAAAAAGTTCAAATCAGTCCACCTTCCTCCGTCTCGTCTCCTCGCGTCTCCACATCCTCTCTGTCCTTGTAAACACTATAAAGCCGAATCATTCATGCTGCTTCATGTTTAATTCATGAGCTCCTCTTCATAAATCTGTTTACTGTAATAGTCCGTACCTGTTCTGTTTTCACTATGCAAATGAGCCCTCGACTATGAAGGGCTTCATCCAATAAAATCTGCGTCTGATTTATGCAGAGTCGCAGCTTCGCTTGCCGTCGCACCACATTATGGACTCGTGATAAACCTGGAAGCAGAAGCATGTGGAAGGGCGACAGAAAGTAAACGCACCCAGGCACTGAGGGCCTCTTGTTTTACTTTTGGAGCTGCAGATCCGTATGAATATTCTGTTACACACACACACACACACACACACACACACACACACACACACACACACACACACACACACACACACACACACACACACACACACAGTATGAAGAATCAGTTTCTCACTACATCATGTCCTGATTTAATACAAAATACATGGATATGATTTAAAACTGCACCCTCAGGCTTCTTGTTTATCAGTTTTACACAAACATCTCAATGTGGTATTTATTTAACCTTGCTTACTATTTTACAAGGAAATTCTTAAAATTTTCATTTTATAATTCTGGTCCTGGATCCTGGAGATGTTCACCAGCACTCCAGTCTTGTTTTTTTGGGAATCGTCCTTTCGGTCAGAATTGAGAAAAATGTTTTACAGTTGGAGAAAATGTAAAATGTTTTCTGTTGGCTATTGTGAGCACAAATTTAATCTAAAAGTATGGATAGTCTGCTTCATTCACTCTACAAATCATTTATCAGTAGCAAACTGCGCCTTTCTTTTTTCAACATAAAGAATATAAACTATAATATGTATATATTATTCAGAATCAAGCATTATATTGAAGAATATAGAAACAAAAATACATACAGCATATATTCACTGGACACCCAAAACACGACCTACATGTACTAAACTAACAAACAATTCACCTCTCAAAACCCAAGGCCAAACAACAGTAACAGAAACAACAGTTAAAACTAATTCACTCACTAGTGCTGTTTGCTTAATTTAAATCCACACTTCTTTCCTTCTGAACGAAGAGCGCAAGGACAACTATATTTTTTGTATAGTAAATGTTAAACATTTAGCAATGTTGCTAAAGTTGAATAAAAGGATCTACAGATGTCCCTCCTTTAGTTGTCCACTACTGGACTAGCAAGCTATAGCAAAGAAAAGTGTCACATCAAACACAGCTCTCTAATAAGCTGACAAAACTCCTGCACTGTGATTATAATGTTGCGATAACTCCACAAAGACGCAATCGTGCCATCAATCAGTTACATGGTGATGTAATGTAAAATGTAATGAGTGGACTAGAAATCAGAAACAGGTCAAAAAAGCTAAAGCGTGTCCAATTTAATGTCTGATCAGAAGAGTGTCGTGT